>JAJODA010000422.1:0-73169 GCA_021730345.1 Fusarium cicatricum
GCAAGGACGCGCTCGTTGCCTGCCCGCACTGCGCGGGCCGCGTGCTCTACAAGGAGCGCACCAAGCGGTGAGTCCTGGCTGCCTTTTAGTCTCTGGTGGCTTGGGTTACTGACAGTATCTTTAGAATGGTTCAGTTCGAGGCGCGATAAACGGCGACGATGCATAGCGAAAAAAGATTCTGAGGATGAAGGGTGTTGTGGCATTTTTGCTTGAGGGAGTTTTGGGGTCTGGGATTTGGGTTGGATGAATAGACAATACGACACGATTTGCGCAAGATATGGACTCTGGTTACTCTGTTGAAAAAAGTTGCCTTCGATATCTAACTAGCAGAAAAACAAACCCGTTGATCAGTCCATTCTGTCAAGGACCCTGATGTTACCCCAGAACGCCACTGTGTATGCTTATTGCCTTTGTGTATGGAGATACTTGGCGAAGCTCGCGTCCGCCATGACGGAGTCCTCGTTGTCGCCCATGGCGGCTTGGTACCGCGACTGCAGACCCTCCTTGTCGGCGGCGTCGTCGGAATCAGAGTCGTCGTCGTCGCTGACAACGTCGACTTCATCCTCATCCTTCTTGGGCGCTGGCTGTGCTCCCACCGACATGCCCTGCATCATCTTGTCCAGCTCCTTCTCTCGGGTCGCCTTCTTCTGCTCATCACGCTCTGCCCTCCGCCTCTCGAGTTCAGGTTGATAGTCTCGCAGAAATTCCTGCTTCTTCTCCTCAACAGCCGCGAAGAACTCATCCACGCCGGTGCCCAGGCGCGAACTCACGCCGACGACGCTCAGGTGTGCGTAAAACTCCTCCAGCATGAGACTCATCGAGTTGAGCAGGCTGCCCATGTATCCGCTTCCGCCGTGACCACCTCCTTCTACGCCACCCAGCGCATCCGACTCCTCGTCTCGTCGTAGAGCTTCCTGGAAGGCTTCAAAGTCGGTCATCCACTCCTTTGCAAACTCAGCATCCTTGACATCGGTCTTGTTGAAGACGAGGATCATGGGAAGCTTGGTCTTGTAGAGGATGGAGCAGGCGTAGAGCATGTTGGACATGAATGTCGAGGTGGACGCAGTCCGTGGGGTGTCGATAACGTAGGCGATAACGGTAGGGAACGAGGATGCGAGGGACTCGAGTAGGATAGTTCCCGAGGCTGACCAGACAAAGACTTCGATCTGGCCAGGCGTGTCCACCAAGATTTTGTCGATGGGCTTGCGGTCGGGTTTCTCAGGATCGGGCTTGGCGCGTTTCTCGAGTAGGTTGACAATCTGGTCAACCTTTGTCGCAAAGAGGTTTAGCGACGTGAGAATGCCTCCGTTGGGACCAAGGTTGTACTGTTTCATGACCTCTTGGTAGTTGACCGAATCGCGGATGTCGATGTTGGACTCGAAGGGAACGGATAGAACGGCGGGATCGAGATTCATGACATATGGAGGGTTCTCGTTCTGGTGGAGGTGAGCGTTGATGCGGCGCATAAAGGTCGTCTTTCCAGATCCTAGATCGATTGTTAGATATGAGGATGCGCAGACATGGACTGGTTGTTTCTTGCCTGCCATGCCGACGCAGACAATGGCGACGGGCGGCGAGGACGCCGAAGAGGCGTCGCTGGTGGAAGTGGAGGCCATGACGAATGTGCCTCGACTGATCGACTGAGATATATAAGATCCCTATGGCGGAATGGTTCAGCAGTTGAGCTAAAGAGAAGGACTGTAGTTTGGTGTTTCGTGGATGTATTTGCAAGGCAGAGGACGAAACCGAGATGCCAAAATTGATGATTGCTGGTGGATGCCCCGCAGCGGGGTTATCCGTTGCGCTAGTTGGGAGCTGTCTACCTAAGTCAACTAGGCAACTCCTTGGTTGTTTCACTTGGTTGTTGATAGCTGAGCATGCTTTTCAATCAGTCAGCAGAAAATGATAACTAACCATTTAAAGTATTTGTTATGGTCAAGACTGAGTCGTGAATGCTGCTATGGATTTCGAATCGCTGGTGGAGTTGTCAAGCAGAGTTTGTCCAGCTATAGATGTATATCACCAAAATGAATAAAGACGGTATGCGCTTCCTACCGATTACATGGGAACATCTTTTCAAGGCTGCATCTGCCGGAGCGCCCCGTCACCGCGAAGAATAGGGTATACTTGAACTGAACTTTTCCTCCTTGCTTCAAAGTACCTTCATAGCATTATATCGCTCCCCTTGCGAAAACACGCCCAATACATGGATCCTACATATGGCTTTCCCACACCGATAGGCCCCATGAAACAGTCCTTCCATCATGCCAATTCCATACGACTAACCGTCAGTGCCGCTGCTACGGAACGTCGCGCACAGCGCGGCGTAGTGATGTGTCAGATCCAACACATTCTGCGGTAGGCTCGTCGCCTGTATGATGCTTCGAACCTTGACTGCTCCCTCATCCTCGATCAAGGTTCGTATTGTGTGCAGCAACTCGGGACTGAACTCGCTGTACCACCTGTACTGCCATGTCACCAGTCGGATGACAGACGCTACCGTCTCCCTTGTGCTCTTGTTCGTTTCAAAGACGCGGAGGATGCCAGCGAGGGCCTTGGGGCTGAACCGAATCGAGAGGCAAGCGCGGTAAGCTTCCACGGCCTCGTCCACATGCTGAAGGCGCTCGGCGAGAGAACCAAGGATCTCCCACTCCTCGGCAGACTTCTTGTACTGCATCTGCTGGGCACGGTACTGAGCCATCTGGGTGCGCCAGATAGTGTAGACCCGCAGGTCTTCGTAGAGGACCATGAAGAGACTGTCCAGCCAGCGCTCGCACAAGCGCTTGGTGTTGAGCTTGGACAGATGCTCGTCGTTCTTGGTTGCCTGGCAATATTTAGTTTAGTCCTCGAATAGCATGTCATGTAAACTTACCTCGCTATCAGCCTTTGCCTCGCCGGGGTCAATGACGTTTGAAGGCTTTTCGATGCCATTCTGTTTACCATTGGTGGCTGAGGCATCAGTAGCGGCGGCATTATCATCAATACCAGCACCAGCGCCCTTTGTGTCGGGCTCGGCAGACTTCTCGGCAGACTCGCCCTCAGACTCCTCATCTGCGTCGGTCGTTTGATCAGGCGTGCCGCGCAAACCATCGGTGCTAGGGGTCCGTTTTGACGTGGCCGGCTGAGTAGCTTCTTGCTTCTCCGTCCGGTACTCATCCTCCATCACAAACACATTGCTGCGAATCTTCAACAACTGGTCCCAGCCAATTTTGGCCGTCATCTCAGTCAAAATTTCGTACGCCCGCTTGAAGGTACCTCGGTAGGATGCTGCTCGTAGGTTCAAAAGGCTCGGGTCGACCTGCTCAGAGTATCTAGACTCAGGCTCACTGTCGATCTCGTCAAGGCGGGTCTCTGGAAGAGTAGGCAGGTGAACCTCCTTGGGCTCCGGCATCAGAGGAGTGTCCTTGTCCTGATAGGTAAACATGGGGCATGAGTTGAGAATTGTGAGAGCATTATCCCAGTCTTCCATAGCCACGTACACCTGGGCGAGCCTGGCCCATGTGCTAAACTCGGTCGGAGCAGCCACTGTGGCACGATCTGCGCAGCCGAGAGCCATCTTCAAGCGCTCGTCTCTGAGCTCAGGAGTAGGGGCACTGTTGGCCTTGTTCATGAGGAACTCGGCCTGTGTGTCAAGCATGACGTAGTCCATAGGAGTCTCCTGCAAGGACTGGTGCAGGGTCCTGACACCCGAAACCTCCTCGTGTCCCATGAACATGACCTTTGCCAGCAAAGACGAGACCTCGACACTCTGGGTTCGTAGCTTTTCGAATAGATTGATACCGGAGGCATACCGACCAGTCGTTTCGAGGTACTTGAGTAGACCAGTGGTTAAGTGGTTAGACACGTTAGTCGGCACCTGAACGACAGAATCGGAACCCAATTGCCATCCTAAAAAGTCAGCCAAGGTTGGAAATCACATGTGCAACTGACGTACCCCTGAAGAACAGGCCCTCTGCCGCGTGGAGGAAACGGTGCTCGGTCTCGGTGTTGGTGACAGGGTTGAATCTCCGCACGCCCATGATCTTCCGGATAGTATCACCGCTGCCGTCGTCGGCATACGAGTACGCTCTCAGAACACTGCATAAGTAAGTCTCGAGCCAGAGCTCCTCTGATGCTTTCCTCTTCTCGCCTCGCTCGTCGACGCAATAACTTTCCACGGTTCCGGGGATAGATACGTGCACACGCATGTCTAGACGGGAGAAGGCATTGTAGCAGCTGAGAATGGTCAGCCCATGTGCGACAGCGCGAAGCATTAAGAGCCATACCAATAGACACCCTCGACAATTTTGTTGGTCGCATTGGGTCCGGACTCCTTGTAGGTCAGAGTGTTGATGTATGCTGCAAGACTAGCTGAGGAAGACGCGTCGACACCGCTAACATGGTGATAGACACCAGTCTTGAAAATCAGCACTTTATCTTCCTTGCGCCAAGCTGATATTGCGTACCTGTTTCGCTGGGTTTCGGACGGCGTGCTTCAGCAGGTGGACAAGGTCAGGCGGACCAAGCTCTCGAAGGCCTCCGAGCGATTCCGTTCGGGCATCGAGCGACTCGTGGAGGATCTCCTCGGTGATCCTGGAATATCGTAAGCTATTGCGTCTTTGAAGCTTCCAGAGGATAGGCGCGCTCACTCCGGCACCGCTGGCGCAACCATGGCGGCGAGCTCCTTGAACGCTTTCGAGGGCGGCTAACGGCTATTGGGTTATAGGATCGTTGACAAAGCTCTGGGTAAGCAGTTGTGAAGTGAGACTGCTCTGGTATATGATTGCGACGTTGTTAAGCGGTTTGTGGAGCTGGAGTAAGATTGATCAAAGCCGACCGTTGCTGGCCCCTAAGATCTGGCTTGAGAGGTAGCTGGAGCTAGGATGGGCCACATCTGGGAACTTGCAGCCTCACGCTGCGCCACACTCCACGTGCCTCTCCACCCAGTTTCTCGACTTGGTGGCTTGGCGAGGCTGAGGCGCCAAACCGCGTCTAGAACGCGGTACCTCGAGCTTTGTTTAATTGAGTCGCCAAGAAAGTTGAAGTGTCTCCAAACTCTCGCTTTTAAACGTCGGACTGAGGCAGAGATATCCCTTCGTCGCGAATACGAATGTTGGCGCCTTCTTTAAGAGCATTGCGACCGCCAATATGGTGAGATCTTCTGGATGCGAATGCGATTTCTGTACTAATTAGAGATCTTAGCCGGCGTTCCAAGCTATCAACCTCGAGCCAGAAGAGAACGTCGATGAGCAGATTGATACCACGAAAGAGCTTCATGTAGGTTAAAGAACCCGGAATCTACGATTTTACCCGTATTCTGACCACTATCCAGGTCGATGAAGCCCTCAAGCGCTTCCAACATGCCCTGAAGCTCCATGCCCAGGGCGCCAGATCTCGCGAAGCCGCAGATGCCGCATACGACGAGCTTTTCGAGTCCGAAATATTCAAATACCGCGAAGCGAGAACCGATTACGAGCGGGCAGAGCGACATGCAGATGGACTTCCGGAAGTGTCCGCCTTGGATCCCCTCACGGACGAACTCGATGTCGATGCAGGGGGAGCAGATGGAGTTGCAGCGAGCCTCGCACAGGCGCTTTATCTTTCCTACAAAAACTACGGCCAGCTTTACGTGGACAAATACAAGGATGAATCGATATCGGACCCAGCCTGGAAGGAAAAAACTCGATTAAGGTATCATGAGGATAATGGGCGCAAGGTCCTGGACAGCTGGATGACTGCGTTGGATCAAGACCCCTCAGACCCAGAGCTTTGGAGGAGAGCTGCTCGTTTTGCTGCCGCAATGAATAGCAATCGCATCAAGCGGTTCTGTCTAGAAGCTGCAATCGAGTTGGACGATGACCCGACGGTTCTGGAAGTTGAGCCCCCATCGTTGGCAGAAGGGCTAGCGGGCGAACAGCTGAAGGACCAGTTGTTGCTTTTTGACGACGAACTGGCCCTGTCGCATCCCGCAATGGCTCCTTGGCTCAAGAAGAAGATGCCGGCTCTGCTCAAACGCCATCTTGACCCCATACCATTTCTACCTGATCCCACCAGATCGTTAATACCGCCTTCGAACCCCCCCGTTACCGAACAGGAAGCGGAGGCCACAGAGAACGGCAGACCAGACGCCCCCGGGCGCAAAGAACCCAGCAAAACCATCTCATCCTGGGCTGATCTCGGGACAGAACTTATGGCCTGTCTTGAGAATGCGGCGGAGGCCTTTACTACGTGTGACGACATCGCCCAAAGCTCTCCAGACGATGTTGTTATGGCAATATCACCAGCTGAAGTACAGAGCGCGAGTCCTGAAGTTCAGGTCGAAGCCGTCAAAGCCGCCGAACAGGACAAATCTGCGGAGAAAGAGATTGCCGATGCAGAAGCCAAAGAGAAAGCAACGCCCGAAGTCCAAGAAGATGGCGCCAAAACCGCGGAGCAGCCCAAGAAGGAGCTCAATGGAGCATCGACGAGAAAAAGATCGCAATCTGCAGCGGGTCTGCCAGAAGGTGCAGATGAAGATAATACGGCAGAGAAGCGCAGCAAGCGAGTCCGACGAAGGGAGACACTTCAGGCCGAGGAAGCGACTGACCCAAGCACCCTGATCGCGACACAGTTGCAGCCTTATCAGGGCGCTGACCAGAATCTGTTCCAAATGACCAAGAGTGTTCTAGAGAACCTGGGCGTGGACGACAAGTCTACGTTGAATTTTATCAACGAGCTCATCGACTCGTGTGCTACCGAGGACCGGCCCGGCAAGGTTACCAACCTCGCGGCAAAAGATCTACGCAGCGTCATCGTCGACTTTCGCGAGGAGGTTGCCAGGGCTTTCCTCAACAAGAACGAGCAGGCTAGTCTTGGATTGTCATCATTTCTGGAGCACGCAAAGACCGGATCGCAAGATCAGACATCAACGCCAGCGTTCGATGAGACAAAAGGCCTAAAGTCCTTCGCCAAGAAGATAGGAGGCTGCAAATCCTGGATGACGGGCGAGGACATTGCCTTTGAATGGGTCAGGGCCATTAGTCAAAGCTATACCACAGCGAAATGGTCAGACAACATGAAGGTATCTGTGGTCCAGATGCTCAACCGCGTGGACTCGGCACTATACCAGAGAGTTACGGATGAGATGGAGCTTGCTACTGGCTCCCCAGAAAGGCTAGCTGAGCTTGAGACTATCGTGCCCATGCTATTCGAGCTTCACATCGACATTTACGAGCGGATTACCAACCCTAGCAGTGTTGTGGATTACGCAACTCGAATGGAGACCAAGTATCGTCTTGGGCGATGGCTCGATGTCGCCTCGGCGTACGTTCGCTTGTTGGGGCGCCCTTCCAACGATAGCCTTTCAGCGCGATTCTTGTGGGCGTCAGTTCTGGTTTCGTCACTTTCCGAAAATCCTGTGCGAGAACACATTCTCCTCATGTGGACATCTCTTCGGGATTACTTGGCAGAGGAAGAGGCAGACATCATCTCGCTTCCCAACAACGTGGTCATGCCCACGATTTCTCCAGCTGCTGCTGATCGAGAGATCTCCAAGCTGACAACAATGGACTTTTTCCTTGGGCTGTTCCAAGATGACATGGAAAACCCGGTTCATGTCATCGAAACATTGGAGCCTGTCCTCAACCCTTCATCCGTCTGCGCACCAACATCAGAATCAGACTCGGATTCTTCTGGCGAGGATGGTTCCAGTTCGAGTGACAAGCACCAGAGGCCAATTTCGGATTGCGCAAGTCAAGGGTTGCAGGATCTTTGGAAGTTCCTACATAACAGTAGTACGGAACTGAGGCTGTTTCTGTGGTCACGCTTGGGAGATGCGTATGATGCCATCAAGTACACAACCAAGAAGTTCTCTTGTTGCCTCAAGAGCATCGAACTGATTGTCACCGACCTTGAAAGCGAGACATATGCCAAGACCTCACCGGAGTCTCGGAAGCTTCTCTTTATGAGGACGCTCAAGTCCCTGGATGAGCTTCTGATCCAGGCCCTCTTCTCAGCGCTCAACGACAATGCGGCCTTTGAGATTATTGACGATGATCACATCAAGTCCACTTCAGCAGCTATCGCCAAGGTAAACTGTTTATTACACGTGGCTGCTCTCTGCGAGGACGAGTTCCGGATCGGAATCAAGCCAACGCGGTCAGGCAACGCAGCCGCGAATTCTGCGTTCCAATCGCTTAGGAACAAGCTCAAAGAGATGCAAGTCAGAGCATGGTGCCTTCAGTACACCATGTTAAAGGCTGGAATCAATGAAAAGAACTGTATCATTGGCCCTGAAAACGATCTTGCCGACTACCTTGCTGCAGTCCATCAAGTCATCGGTATCCGCAAGTTCTGCAAGGCATCGAACAAGATCTTCCTCAAAGTTATGCGTGTTGAGCTTCTTAAGCTGAAAAATATCGAGAACTGGGAAGATTATCTGGGCCAAGTACTCTATGATCTGCATGGCCTCAAGCTTGGCGCTGGTGTTTGGGAGGTTCAAGATCATGCTTGTCCGCCAGAGAAGTTGGAAAAGCGACAGACAATGCAGCTGGTCGAGCGGGTTACCATTCTTGCGAATCGCATGCCAATCAAAGATCTTCTCAAGTCCGACCTCAAGACAACAATCGACCACATGCAACAGACGATTGGCCAGACCAAGTCGACACCTCAGATGTACCACAACCTGCGAAACTTTACGGAGTATTTGAAGAAGCCCATCCATCCTCTGCGTCTTTATCAAGCCCTTCTCGGAGACATCTCCGTGGACGCAGTGTCCGTCAACACTCCAGAAACTGCCCTCGCCAAACATGGCTGGTTCTTCCTGCTTGGCATGATGGCGCTGACCAAGTTCAAGGGAGTTGACCTTAACCGTCGCCAGACGCCAGGTGCAACCGACGATCTGCGCATTGGGGCGACTTTTCTGAGGCTACAGTTGCAGTTCACGTCGGATAGGTGGGATGCCTGGTTCCGCCTAGCCGAATGCTTCGACTACGAGTTGGATGAAGCGGTTCTCTGGACCGCGGATAAGATGAATAAGGATCGTCCGGAGCTGGTCAAGTTCCAGCGCAACGCTATCCATTGTTATACACTCGCTCTTTCACACTCGCGAAACGTGGACGTGGAAACACACGACGGAGACCCTTTGCACGACCTCTACCACAAGTTTGCGATGCGCCTGTACGCCTCAAGCCGTGAGCCTTTTGCCATGGAGCCCTTCCAGCACTCGGATCAGGAAAGGTTCTTCATCGAAGACATGGGCGCTGGTACTTTCAAAAGGATCCTTCACGACCAGATGAAGGAATACAAGGTCTGGAAGTTTGCCGCCAAACTCTTTAGGATGGCCATGAAGCGGAAACCCAACGACTGGAAGTGAGTATTAGCCGGGTGCCCTTTACTACGACCGAGACTAACAAGGAACAGGAACTCTTACATGCTTGCCAAATGCTACTGGAAGATGTACCGAACTCCAGATGAGCATCTTGACGTCAAGGATATGCGCGCAAAGATCAGTATCGAGACACTCCTCGACACGTTGAAAAAGTCAGTCAAGGTTGCACACGATGCTCGGAGATCCAGGAGCAGCGACCCCATACTTGAGCCACATTACAAGATTGTGTCCATCCTGCACAAGCTGGTGATGCGGGGAGATCTGCCTTCAGCCGAGGCAGCCCAAATCCTATCTGAGCAGCCATTCGGCTTGGTGGTCAATCCTGACGACCATTTTGCGTCCTTCTCGGAGCCGGAAGACTGGGAAGAATACATTATCCGCAACTTGACGAAACTGAGAGATAAGGACAAGTCTAACTGGCACCACCGAATCATCATGAGGCACGCAAGGATTCTGTTCGACGAGGAGAACCCGGCCATGACCAGCGATAGCAACGTTGAAGCAAGGGCCGCGTTCGCCATCTTGAGGGAGAGCATGGTTACAAAGACCATGGTGATGAACGTTTGGAAGGTTGATGCGGAGAGGCCAGGTCGACATCATGTCTACACGGAACAATACGTGCGCTTTATGACGAGGCTTTTGGTCATCATGGCCGACCGCACAAACCTGGAGCAGCTTTTGAGACGATTACGCAAGAAGGGCGCGGATTTTTACCACTTTCAAGACTTGTGGCAATCATGCTGCATGGCCTATCTCAAACTGCTGCGGCAGGGTTACGATGTGACACCAGTCGTGGACGACGCTTTCAAGTCAATGTCGAGCGAGGAGTTTGAGATTGTTAGCGAGAGGATTACAGACTGGGCCGCAAGTGATGGTGCTGAGGTTCCTGTGTTCAATTGCATGAAAGAAGCAATCGAACTCAAGAAGCTCAACGCTAACCTCTTGAAAGTCACGCCGATCGATGACCTTCTCAATGACTGCTACTCCAAGATCTATTCCGAGATAGCCAAGACCCTGCCTGGCCCCGAGCCTAGCAAGATTGTTGAGGAACGGCATCACGCCAAGGAGGTGGCGGCGCAGCTCGAGGCTGCCCATGCAGAGGCAAAGGCCAGCAGCTCTCTCACCAGTATCTTGAACCCGGCCAACGGGATGGAGACCATCACTGGCACAGCGACTCCCCTGGAAACAGAGAAGCAAGAGGCAGCTCCTCGAGCTAGAAGGGTCGGCGTTAGGAGGCCTGACATCCTACGAAAGGCTGAACAGGCTGTCATTCGTGCCATTGAGGCCCCCAAGACCAGCAAGAGCCGGGTCGGCAGCGTCTCAAGCGGCAAGCGCGGCAGCAACACACCTAATCTAGCTGCAAGTGAGGCTGGTAGCGACGATGAGGGACCTGACGCGCAGGTCAGACGGGAGGCTGGGGAAGACGACGTCACCATGAAGGATGGCGAAGACCACGACGAAATCGCCGAGGAGGACGATGCTGACGACAAGGCCGCAAAGGAAGATGCCGAGAGTGAGGCGGGCAGTATTCACGATTCGGCAGACGATGAGAGCGATCTGAGCGATGTGCCTGAGGGTTACGACGAGGAGATGCCGCCGGGCCTCATGTTTCCCAACCTAGGACATCACTCGGATGCGTCTAGTGGAGAGGACGCCGACAGCGAGAGCGAGGGGGACGAGGAAGCCGAGGAGAGTGACGGCGAGGACGAAGCCGAAGAGGCAGAGGAAGTTGAAGAGGACGAAGAAGAGCACGAAAACGAGGATACGGAGATGGCGGAGGCGGAGGATGAGACAGGACCTGTGGCGGACAGTCCGGAGGTTGAACATGATTCTGAAGCTGAGATGTATTCGGGTGTATAGTATTGTGATTAGCGGGCCGGCGTTGCGAGGTTGATTTGCCAAGGGTTGATGAATAGAGATGGGGCGACAATGCCTACAGAATCTTTTACGATGGGTTTTCAGCCGTGGCACTTGTTCTGAAGGCAGACAGCTCACAGGGTTTATTCATTCTATGAACATATGTACCCAGGCTCCATGTGAACATGTTTGCTCGAGTCTATATTTGGGTATGTGAATTGCTGGCTCATGTGACCAGTGAAGGTGGAGCTTCTCTCATCTCTAACTTGTTAATAATGCTCTACAGCATCCCGATGCTGTTCTCAACTAAGGACGCCGCTCTCAGCTCCGACTCTGATGATTCCGTCTCTGATCATGTCGCTAAGCCCATTCAGCGTCTGTCACTCGCACACTCACTTGCTTACGATCTTGGGTGCTGAGTGGGCGGGCCTTCAGTCGTTGACGTTGCTTGGCGGTCATGTCGATTGAGCAGGCGTTCAGCTTCTCCTCAAGGCGACGCGCTTTTTTCTGAGCGCCCAAGGGCAACTTCGATACGTCAGTGTGGGCTAGTTTAATTAATTGGCATTCGTTTGAGTTAAAGACGTGTAATGAGCTTGTGAATGATGAGTGTCATGGGCAGCTGCTTTTGGGATGTGAGATTCATGATGTAAATGGCTTATTAGAGCTGGAGAGCCAGGAAGCGCGATTTGTAAGAGGCGAGCACGAGTTCGTGCTCAGTGAGAGAGTACCGCAACCTCCCATAATGATCCGTGTTTTTTCTGGCTGCACGGTCTCTTCAGAGATCGTTTTCATCTTGGTGGTTTGGGCTAGACAGCACTCCCAAAGCGCCGCCCAGGATTAAGCGATACGACGTCTTACCTCAAACAGTTCTAACGTAACTCCCGTTTAGCTTTTATCGCGACTCTGAAAAGGTCCATTCTTTCGTCCTTTGCGTAACTAAAAAGCCGGTGAAGCGCCCGTTGATTGACCATTGAACTCGCGAGGCATTCAGCATCTTGTGTACGGCAGACCCTTCTACCTTGGAGAGCCAGATTTATTCAAGAAATATTCTGTAGGCCGTTGCTTACTCTCACAGTCTCATATTCCCATGCGTACAGAATCGGAATCCAATCCCTACGAATTGACAAAAATATCGTCCTGTGCACCGTCTATAAAGCTCGTTCGCTGGTTGTAAGTTGGCGACTTGCCCCCGGAGGATGACACATTGTTACCTTAAGCCTCTAAATGCTTCATGAGCTCCAAAGATTACACTCTTGTTGAAAAGATTCTGTAGACTTACGGTTCCAGACAATCATCTGCTTGGGACCGGTAATGCATTTGGTAGGGTTGTCACAGCACCAGACGGGAGGCTTGGGCTTGCCGAGCTTCTTGGTAGACATGCTGCCCGTGGCTTTGCAACAAGCGTTCTGCATGTACATGTTGGGCTCGCCGCCTTGGAAAGTGTCAGTGAGCTGGTATGTTTACGGATGATTGAGGCACTCACAGCATCTGGGACCCAGAGCCAGGCGTAGTAGCAGCCTTCCTTGGGACATACAGGCATATCCGCTGGGACATCGTACCAAGTATCGCGGAAGAAGGGAGAAGTAGGTCTGTCAGTTTCTCATGGATGCAATATCTCTTGAAGGAAGCTTACTAGGAGCGCACGGAAAAGACCACGAGGTTATCCATGGTAACCTTCTTGATGTTGCTCTGATACGAGATGGCCCGGGCTGTTTCACCGGTCGTCTCTATAGACCTAAGGGTCGTTGCTTCCCTGGAGAATTAGATTCTTCCGCAAAGCTATAAAATATGACACGAATATGGTTTGGGTTATCCTGCAGTACATTCCCTTGTTCCACGAGGCGATGTGGGCGCTGGCGCACGCAGCTAGAGAAAGAAGGATAGTAGATGCCCGCATGTTATTGAAACTTTCTGAGTGTAGTTGAGAGAATGTAAGAAGTATGTTAATCAATGACTGTAAAATAAAAAGGCGACGCTTCATATATACATCCACGTTGAGAGTTTCACCCCTCCAATCCATGATGCTTTACTCTTCTTGATACAGTAACACCGGGAGATAGCCCCTCTTGTGTTTCTTTCTAATGTGCGAGCATTGGGTTATAATGCTAAAATTGGGAAGAAAACTGTGTTCTTTGTTATTGTGGAAGCACCTGGCCTTTGAAAGAGCATGGAGCATGATACATAGTCTTTCTTTCATCTCATTTTCTACTACGTATAACGTCAAACAGGGAATCCCTTCCTAAGACTCCAAGCCGTTATTATCTCCCAGTGTCTCGTGTAAAAGTTCCTTTGCCGTGATCGGATCCCAGTCTACCAAGACCCGTTCTTTCGCCTCGTCCATCTTTCGTTGCACGAATGTTTCCATGTTTTTTCTTCCTTCTTCCCCTAGAAGATGTACTCTGGTTGTCCAGAACTGATCCTCTGAGACATTCGTGTCCCTAGGACCAAAGAATCTTTCGTCCAAGTACTTCCAATAGATTGCATCAAAGGCCCAGCTCTTTCTTGAAGCGTAGTTGAGCCAGAAGCGACCGCTCAACCAGCTTTCACGCATGTAAGAAGCTAGTTTGAACGGCAGCAAGTCGCCCGCGGCGCATTCGGCGTCTTCCATTGCCAGTAGCTAGGTCTTGAGTCGGGTATCGTAAACACCAGCCCAATTATCAATTCCGAGAGACCACATCTCAGGAACCTCCAACAGGAGCCACCAGGGCGGATCGAGGCTGAATTGCGTGGGTGAAACAGATGCGAACTCCCAGTCAATAACCGCAATCACATGGTCCTCTTGATTAGGAAGAAGATTGGCTGGCCTCAAGTCGTCACACCAAAGTCGAAAAGAGTCCAGCCCATTCGGTTTTGAGCACGTAAACTTGGAAGAGTTGGACTGAGCCGACCAATTATCCTCAAGGAATCCGAAACTGGACAATCGGCCCTGTTTTGCGAGCAAATGAAATAGATGGCGAGCCACATATTTATTTCGACAGTCATCTTCCGAGCGGACAATATCGTTGTGTTGAAAGAGTAGCTGTGCCATGTGCATCTCGGCCAGAGCAACGTACCACTCGTCGGCACTCTCGTAGGTATGATCCGCTGACGGAAGCACTGATTTTGGAATGTTGGCAAGTTGGATCATATTGTTCATGTTCTGGGCGACAGGTCGTCCAGCCACCGAATAGTGGCCGCTGGCAACCTCGACCAACGACCCAATCCGGGAAAAGCTGGGTTTTGAGAGTTGCAACAAGAGAACGGCGATGTTCTTATACAGCCCTCGAAGCGTGTCCTCATCAATGTTTGAGTTGAGGACCGGAGTCTCATCTGGATCTTGATTAGGGATTGCAAGGGCGCCTGACATGTCCCGTGTACTCTTGATGTGTTGCAGGATCATGGCTGGCCCAACGTCTGAGGACGAATTGTGGTGCAAGACAGTTGGAACAGGGATAGTAGTATTTTGGGCAAGGTATGCCGTAGTTGCGGCTTCGTAGAGCGTCTTTTCTTCCGGGAACTGGACTAGATCAGGGCATGGCAGTCGAACTAGAACATCAGAGGAATCTCCTTCGAGGTGAATCCGATAGAGAACGTTAAAGCCGCCGAAGAATATCGGAGAGACCAGTGATGCCCGCTTCTCGAAAACCTTTTCGGCTAGAGACTCGATTAGGCGGCAGGTAGATTTGAGTCGGAACCGCTTCTGGGACTCCTCCCAAGCATCATCATTTCTGTCCCACGCAACTTCGTCAAAGTTTTGTCGAGCTTTTGTCATCTTGTTAGCAGTCGTAAAATAATCGTCGTATTCCTCAACATCAACAAGAGTCGATATAGTGTAGTAAACGCGCGAGAGAGTTGCGGAATGTAAAGCGAGTAGAGTTGCAGAAGCCCTCGAGTCCTTGATACAGCTGGCAAAAGATTGGAGCCTGGTACTGGCTGATTGGTTGTTTGGTTGTTGATTACTGGTCGATCCCCTGCATAAGGCCTACATGTAATTCGTCCGAGAGGGCGTTCGTCGGGGCTTGAGGTGATTCTTTAACCCTCCTTCAGCGGTACATGATGGAAGCACATCACTTTGTGTTGGGGATTAAGTATGGCGTTGCCATCTTAGTTGATAACAGTGGGTGCTATCCTCGTCATCCTCCGCCTGAGGCCCTGGGCAGAATATACCTACAAGAGTTAGTTATTCCATGCTTCCTGGAAAACCAACTGCAGGCGAGGATGAAGATAGAAGTAGATAAAACCAAGGCAATATGCTGCGATTAAAAGTTTTCAACAAAGGCCGCACACACTCGAGTAACTAGCATAACCTGAAAGATACTGATATTCCCATATCCATAGCTTAGCCAGTAGTAAACATGTGCTTACAGCAGGCTTTCACCCAGGTAGAGCACGAAGCCGGAATCTAATCTAAACAAGTCTGATGGAGACTCTATACTATTATACATCATTTCATGTGCGCAAACACTGATACTTGCCGGCATATTTATCCCATCATACTAGTCGAAACTCTCGCTGTTCTACCCTCCAGCCCAGTCCATATTACAAGAAGCAAGTGTTCATATCTCTCGACGTCGTTATAACCAAGACTGATCGTAGTTTATTAGAAAGTATGGGCATTTCGGTGACTTCGGTCCAAGTTCCTGAAGAGTCTTATATAAATAACCAGCACCAGCCTTTCGGCAGTTAAGCCACCCTATCCGACGACTATATCCATCGACCGTTTAATAAAGACCTCGGCCTAGAGTAAATATATTATATAGATCGGGATATTTATTTTAAGTCGAGGTCTTTATATTATATTATATTATATTATATTATATTATATCGTATTAGTATTTAATACTGGTGCGTTCCTAAAAAGGGCAAAAAGGATAAAAGGCTAGGTTGCGACCGTCGGGAATCGAACCCGACTCTAACGCTTGGAAGGCGTTAATGCTAACCACTACACCACGGTCGCGCTCGACGGCTTTGTTGATTGGCTGATGAATTTTTTTGGTTCATACCATGGATTATATATCAAACCTGCTGATCATGGCTCTTTGCATCGTAGATGATATGATGGCTGTTCTTTTGGTGGTGACTATTGTTGAGATGGATTGTCTCATGGTGGAAGAGCAGGCAGTTCTTATAGTTATCAAGGTCCAAGATAACCTCTTAGAATGCATCTTGAACGAGTCTTCCTTGAGTAAGCACGTAAGGAGCGTGTAATTAGGTTGTTATGTGAGCATTGGGTTATAATGCTTGAATTGGAAAGAAAACTGTGTTCTTTGTTATTGTGAAAGCACCTTGCCTTTGAGGGAACATCGAGCATGATACATAGCTAGAGATGAACACATTCTCAATTGACCAGCTGAAGAGAATAAAAACCCGGCCAGGGCTGATAGAGTTCTTTGGCAGAGGCAACCAATCTGCAGGTTCAATTAATCAAGGCCGTCCATTCAGATGCATAATGTTTGAAGCGTGCAGTTAGTGAAGCATGTGAGGCAGCAATAGTGACAGTAATTTCAAAAGTAATTTCAGCCAGTGTCTTCAGATGTTATGATGTGGAACTCTTGCTGCAGGAGAGCGCAGTCGGTCCTTGCAACGATGCATGAAAGGATCGGACGTATTGGGATGGCCAGGAAGAAACTATTCAGTCTCCTCGACGAACCAGCGTGCTCAAGAAATACACGAGAGAGGCAAGACAGGATCCTGACAAACAAAGGAACCTCGAATGATACATCCAAGGTGCGCGATGGTAACAAGCGAGGTGAAGCTGTGGTGGCGCCGGGGTTACCCAAGAAGTCTTGGGATAGTTGGAGACTGAAATGATGACTTGGCCTAAACATGCGTAGTGCGATACGGATATTGTATTGGTTTCGGCCCAAAAATGAAGAGGCGCACGTGGCTGGTTGTTCAAGATTTGTGATTGAAAGTATGATCAAGCCGAGCTGGGGAGTAGTAACACTAGATACTGCTGGTGATGCATGGCCCATTCGATTGTGAGGACTCGAGCTTGAGTTGTTGTAGCAACTTGACAATCAAGTGATAATATGAGCATCGTGAACCAGCCAGATAAAGTGACCAAAGCGTACAATTGCAGACTTTTAAACCCCTAGTTCCCAACGCCAAAGTTCTCCTCGATAAACATCACTGACTAGCCCTCCTCCCGATCCATGTTATCCCTCCTCCGCTTACCGCCGTCCTTGCGGTCACTGTGTCTGCCCTTGAGCGTGCTCCCCTTCTTACCCTTGTCTTCCGTCAGCGACCTCATCTCGATCTTGGCGTGTCTCTGGGCCTCCTCGATTCGGCTCTGGAACGTCATGACCTCGTCCTTCTCAGTGGGGTACTCCTGCAGCTTCTTGCCGAGCGCGGCCTCAATGCGCAAGTAGATCTCCACGTCGTACTGAGTCACCAGACTGATAGCCACACCAGACTTTCCAGCACGGGCAGTTCGGCCGACTCGGTGAATGTACGTCTTGGAGTCCTGGGGCAGATCGTAGTTGAGAACAACATCGACCTTGGGGATATCAAGACCTCGAGCGGCGACATCTGTGGCGACGAGGATGTCGCGAGAGCCGGCACGGAACTTGTTGAGCGCTCCCAATCGAGATGACTGCGAGAGCTGGCCGTGGAGTGGGATAGCGCCAAAGCCGAGCGTTCTCAAGAGAATGGCAATGCGCTGTGTCTCCCAGACTGTGCGTGTAAAGACAATGGTCGACTGTCCCGCGTGCTCGTTGATCATGTAGATGAGATACGTGTCCTTTTGAGGATGGGGGATAAAGACATAGTGTTGAAGCAGGGTTGAGACGGTCTGGTACTTGTTGGAGCTGATGCTCACGCGGACGGGATCCCTCAGACTAGCACGCTGCAAGCTCTCGATCTTGGAGCTGATGGTCGCCGAGAAGAGGTAGGTCCGTCGCTCTCGGGGAACGAACTTGAGAATCTTGTCGATACTGGGACCGAAATCCATATCCAGCAGTCGATCAGCCTCATCCATGATGAGGTACTTGAGGGTCCGTAGAGAGAAACCCTTGGTCTTCTCGAGATGATCCACCAAGCGACCAGGTGTCGCAACGATGATATGAGGTTTCTTTCCGAGCGCAATTGCCTGCGGAACCATGTCCAGGCCTCCCACGATCACGGCGCATCGCAGCGAGATCAGGGATCCCAGCGCCTCGAAAGCCTGTCCGATCTGGGTTGCCAACTCGCGAGTTGGGGCGAGGACGAGGCCGAACAGTGGTTGGGGTTTGTCGAGAAGAGCCTGAAGCACGGGAAGAGCAAAGGCAGCCGTCTTTCCACTACCGGTCTCTGCGAGGCCAATGATGTCGCGATCTTGGAGGGCGATGGGGATGGACTTTTCTTGGATCGGGGTAGGATGGATGTAATTGAGAGCGGCGCAAGCTTCGCATAGAGCATCGACAATGCCCTGATTCTGAGTTAGCTGCTTGAAATCCAGTGAGGAGCATCGAGTCTTACCAGATCCTTGAAAGTCTTCTTAGGAGCATCAACGGCCGTCTCTTCAGCGGACGGCGACTCTAGAGTCGCAGACTCCTCCTCGGATTCTTTGTCGCTGGAAGGCTCAGGGGCTGCCTGTACAGGCACCTCTTCAGCCTCTGGCTTCTTCTTGTTCTTGGGCGCATCGTGCACAACCTTTCTTCGCTTTGCACCGTTCATTCTGGGCGATTTGTGTGAGTTGTATGATTAACACTCTCAGAAAGCTTATCCTGGGTGAAGGCGTTCAAGAAAAGTTTTAGTGGGGTCGTTGGTTATCGCACGTGCGCTAGTCTTATCGCTGGGTCCCCGCCAAACTTTTTTTCTTTCTGCTGCGATTTGCGACAAGCAGCTTCAGCCGACCTTCACCAACCTTAGACGAAATCGAATCAAGATGGCGCGCAAACGAACAAAGAAGAGAACCCATCTGGGTGCGAGCAACCCGGAGCCGGACTCTGCCGGTCATGCCTCGGCGCGGGACCCCAAGAGCATGGTTATTCGAATTGGCGCCGGAGAAGTCGGTACCAGCGTCAGTCAACTTGCGGCCGATGTGCGAAAGGTCATGGAGCCAGGTACCGCTGCTCGATTGAAGGAGAGAAGAGGAAACCGATTGAAGGATTACGCTGTCATGTGCGGCCCTCTGGGTGTCACACATCTGATGCTGTTCTCCCGGTCAGAGAGCGGCAACACCAACCTTCGAGTCGCCTTGACGCCCCGAGGACCTACAATGAACTTTCGCGTGGAAAAGTATTCGCTCTGCAAAGATGTTCAAAGAGCTCAGAAGCACCCCAAGGGTGGCGGCAAGGAGTTTGTTACTCCTCCTCTGGTAAGAGGCTTGACCAATTCCACAAACCGGACCTCTGCTAACTGCTTTTCAGCTCGTCATGAACAACTTCACCCGTCCTGACTCGGATGCCAAGTCAAAAGTCCCTAAGCATCTCGAATCGCTCGCCACGACCGTTTTCCAATCCCTCTTCCCTCCCATCAACCCCCAAGCCACGCCCCTCAAGTCCATCCGCCGAGTACTGCTCCTGAACCGTGAACAATCAGAGGAGGATGACGGTACCTTTATCCTCAACTTCCGACACTACGCCATCACCACAAAGTCGACTACAGTTTCGAAACCCCTACGGAGGTTGAACGCGGCTGAGCAGTTCATGTCGTCGAAAACCAGCCGAAAGGGCAAGATGCCCAATCTGGGAAAGCTCGAGGACGTGGCCGACTTTTTGATCGGAGGCGAGAATGGCGATGGATACATGACGGATGCGACGAGCGGAAGCGAGCTGGACACGGATGCTGAGGTCGAGGTCCTGGACTCTACAACTCGAAAAGTCTTGTCTGCCAAGGCTAGGCAAGCAGCAGCCGAGAACGACGCCGAGCCTGAGGTGGAGGAAGAGAACGTCGAACGCCGAGCCGTCAAGCTAGTTGAGCTGGGTCCCCGTATGCGCCTACGCTTGACCAAGGTGGAAGACGGTCTCTGTTCGGGCAAGGTCATGTGGCACGAGTACGTGCACAAGACTAAGGAGGAGGTCAAGGAGCTCGAGAAGCGGTGGGAGAAGAAGCGACAAGAAAAGGACGCGCGCCGCAAGGAGCAAAAGGCCAATGTGGAGCGCAAGAAGGCGACCAAGAGCAAGGACGGCGGCAAGGACGATGATGACGAGTTCGACTACGACAGTGACATGGATGTGGACGACTTCGATAGTGAAGGATTGGCGGGCGACGCAGAGTATCAGGTCAACGAGAAGATGGAGGAGGATGGCGAGTGGGAGGACGAGGAGGAGGAGATTGCCAACAGCTGAACTGGGGCATTTTTGTTCTTTGGACGAGTATTATATGGTTGCGATTCTGGCGTTGTAAATATCGTTCGGGTCTGGGCAATGAATACCTCTGTGGTTCTTTGTGAGAATGCTGGTTGATGAGTGAGAGTCGTCGAAACATGAACGCTGGAACGTGAACATGCACGCCATTCTAATTTGAAGTTGAATAACATGTAGTGGAATAAGTTAGAGTATCCCAGAATAATCAATACACTGTCCTTTGCTCAGCATCAC
The DNA here is from genome assembly GCA_021730345.1 of Fusarium cicatricum. Lineage (NCBI taxonomy): Eukaryota > Fungi > Ascomycota > Sordariomycetes > Hypocreales > Nectriaceae > Fusarium > Fusarium cicatricum. The sequence continues at coordinate 20,707 of JAJODA010000422.1, forward strand.
CATTCATAATTTAACATGGGCCGTTATTTTCATCCGATTTCGTCCAGGGTAAGCAATCTTCTGGTTCAGATCCTCATGCTCTCGTGATCACCCAATCCATCCACGTCGGCTTGACTTCTCTAACATTCGCCAAGCTCACTCCTTTCACATCATTATTTCCGAGCGTCGCTTACCCCTGGCGCCCTTTTTTTGATCGACCTCAGCTGCGATCATTGCGAATTTAGGTCTCGTCAAGCTACAAGGTCGACCATCTTACGGCGCGCGACACACTGACACCTTTCATTTCCACGTTATTTCGAAACCAGCCATGTTTCGCGTGTCGACACGAGCTCGAGTGCTCCCAGGCCCCTCACTCAAGCGGTTATCGACGCCTTTCACGCCCGCGCGCTTCTCATCCACTGTAGCTTCCCAAACGTCAACAGCCAGCAACAGTCGGTACGCGTGGTCAGCAGCTGCGCTCGTCGGCATTGGAGGTTCTGGGGTCTATCTTTTCAGCGGAAAAGACAGCACAAGCTCTTCTGCCTCAAAAACACGACTGGTTCCCGTTTTGAAGGACACTGCCTCTCAAGACCAGATCTCAGCGTATTCCCCCGTGAGGCCGTTGACTTTGGATGCTGCGAATGCTAAACTGCGTGAGGATGTCCACACTTTTGTCTTTGACGGGAACGCAGGTGTCAAGGGTCGGGTAGACGTTGTTCGAGTGTCGAGTAATAACCCCATTGAGGATGATTGGGATCTCAAAGTGGCCAAGGGCATCGACGGAGCCGGTCATCTGTATTCTGGCGTTTACGATGGACATGCGTAAGTGACCTTTGAGAGTCCCTGTGGAAGCACAGCTAATCATTGGCTCCAGCGGCTGGGCTACTTCGCAAGTACTCAGGGAAGCTCTGATCCCCTACGTATCAGGTGTTCTCTCAAAGATGACTGCGAATAGCTCAGATGAGTTGGTTGAGGATGCCATCAAGAAGGCGTTTGTGCGTCTAGACGACCGTATCTTTAGCAACGCAGCCCAAGCCGTCAAAGCAGGTCACGAACCAGGTTCGGCCGAAGCCATCTCCGCCATTGCGCCCGCTATCGCTGGCTCTTGCGCCCTTCTATCCATCTACGATCCTCGCAGCTCGACCCTGCGTACTGCCGTCACCGGAGACTCTCGCGCTGTCCGAGGAGCTTGGTCACCGGACGCGCGGAGGTATGAAGCTGATGTTTTGAGCGTGGATCAGACTGGATTCAACCAGGACGAAGTGGATCGACTGGATCGCGAGCATCCCGGGGAGAAGCAAGACATCCTGAACCCCGATACCGGACGTCTGCTGGGCATGGCTATCACCAGAGCGTTTGGTGACCATCGCTGGAAATGGTCAGAGGAACTCATTCGCTCAGCACGGGATAACTTCTACGGCACCCCTCCACGACCCAAGTTCAAGACTCCCCCATACATGACGGCTCTTCCAGAGGTTACCAAGCGCAAGGTCGAGTCAGAGGACTTTGTCATCCTGGCATCCGACGGCCTTTGGGATATGATCAGCAACGACGATGCCGTTGCTTGCGTGTCGCGCTGGCTGGCGGCTAAGAAGGCTGGCCGCCCTGAGCCCTTTAAAGAGACGAAGCTCGAGGATGGAGTTGACAACGGGTGGCAGGCTACGCCAGAGCACTTTGCCATTGAGGATATGGATAGCGCGGCGGTGTGTCTGGTGAAGAATGCGCTCGGGGGGTCGAGGAGGGGATTGTTCCTTGGAGCGCTGACGACATACGCGCCCATGAGCCGGAACGTGAGGGATGATATGACGGTGCAGGTTATTTTCTTCAAGGATCCTTATCAGAAGAAGTGAAGAGGAGAGCAGCGAGCTAGAGTAGTGTCTGCGGTTTTCTCGAGTCAACTCGACTGGTGCCTCTTCATTTGTTTATTCTGTCGCTTTCTATCGATATCGTGAGCCTGTGCGACCGACCCTTCACCTCGCGTTTCCTTTTTGGTCAATGGCGCCTTCATTCTCCCCGACTCACCAGCAGAAGCATGTAAATCCCGTCCTCGCAACCGGACACCAAGGGATCTGATACAATATCGTCCCATGTCCCGGGCATGGTGAAGTGCCCAACATGAAGCCATCGAGGTAGGCAGTCTCCTCAGAGGTCCCGATAAGAACAGGCCTAACATACCCAGAGCTACCACCCTGGCGATGTTTTGAAGTGTCACTTGGGCACATTGTTTTCTTGGTACGTTAGGATGCTTAGGTGGAGCTCTATCCGTCTGTTGCAGACTCCCATATCGATATGGGGGCTGCCGCACCAGCAGGCAAGCCTGCCCTCCTCGCTGACGTATTTCACAGCTCCAATATAGTTCTGCACGGTTTCTTTACTTGTGCGTCTGTTGATGGGTGTGATTGGCGCAGAGATCTTGAGAGAGTATGCGTTTCGGCCAACTTGGGCCCCCGTCCTCAGATTGCCTTGACGCGGGGAGCGATGAGATGTGGTGTGAGGCCTCTAAGTGAACTGGTCTAGCGTCGAGAATCTCTTTGTAAGAGCATATTGCGTCCCAAAGAACGTAGACGAAGTAATCGACAGTGTCATTGAAGTTACTGCATGCGGTATCCTGTCGATCCACTGGTCTGGGGGCTTGGCTATTTGTGTCGCCTTGGAAGAGTATGTAGTTGTAGCCAGCGTAAGTTTTGGTATTAGCCCGCTATCAACTGACTGTTTGAGAGAAAGCAGCAGTTAAAGGTCTCAAGAGTTCGTTCATTTGGTCTTCCACCGCTTACAGCTTGGCACTTGGTGCGTCTGCCGATACAAGAGAGATATTACCCAGCGCCCTCTCCCCCTTTGACCCCTCCATGAGGCTGTTTACCACCGCCTGATTCTCTTTCTTTTGCCTCCATCGCCACGCCTTTACTGCTGGCCGATCCAAGCCGATGCTTTCGAGGATATCAACAACCCAGCTTCCGATGTTGGGCAGATACTTAAAGGCATGCCCACTTCCAGCGGTTGCGACCATCAACCCTTCATGGCCTGGCACCATATCTATCACGTAGTGGTTGTCGAAGGAGTCGTTGTACCAGCACAGCCTCGTCAGCCAGATGTCGATACCCTCTGCTCCCAGTTCCGGAAGGTACTCATCTAGAAACCGTCTCAAGACGCGTAGAGACTGTTCTGGGATCTTGGTAATGCGCTCGCTCTCTGTCCAGCGTGTGATGGGTTCGCTGCGTTCTCTTCCGTCAGCCTGCAACTTGGGATTCGTGTATTTGTTTCCACGGTAGCCGATCTTCAGATATCCATTTTCGTCCACCGGAAAGCCGTAGATTCCCCCGTCAGCACCGTCTCGCATCTTGAAGGAATACGACGGGAAGCGCGATGGCGAGAACTGTTGCCGCAGGGACGAAGACTCGGGGATTTTGAGAATGATGACGGATCCTGCTGTGGTCTCGGTGAGGCCGTCTAGAGATGGTACTAGAGTGGGTGTCCAGCCACCGCAGGCGATGATGGTCATGGCAGATGTGTGGGATTTGCCGTCTGCTGTACGGATGCCTTGTACTTTGCCATTGGAGTCTTGTATGATGGATGTGAAACGACCAGCTTCGGCTTCCAACACAAATTGCACGCCGAGCAACTTGGCTTTGTGTAGGGCAAAACGACACGCTTTATCTGCAACTGCAATGCCACCAGTCGTATCGAGAACACCGAGCGCCTTTTTACTGAAAGACTGCATAGCCGAGGCTAGTCCCTTCTGTGCGGCCAATTTGAGGTGGCTCTCGTCATTGTTGATGAGCTGTGTTCCTGGAAAACCGGCAGCTTCCATGTTGTCCACCGTGTCTCGCTCAAAGTCTGGTAGCGTGGTAGCGTCAGTGAGAGAGATGAAGCCGTTATTGACCCATACGATATCGTTAGAGGTCATTCCAGGCGGGATGGCAGAGCCACCGCGCTTGAGCTCTGCATTCCAAGCATCCCATGCTTTGCGAGCCATATGCAGAGCGGATGATTTTGTTGATATCTGCGCAAAGATGTCAGTTCCCGCCAGGACTGGGAGTAGCGTTCCGAAGCATACCTGCAGAAGCAGCGTCGCAACCTTGCATGTAAGAGTATAACGTCTTCTCGTACGGCTGTTTGTCGAAAACGGTGACATTTGTGTACCCTCGTTGCGCGAGATGGATCGCAGTGCTGAGGCCAAAGATGCCGGCACCAACAATGATGATGGACTCGGTCTTGGAGGGAGGGGTTGACATGCTGACTGGAAAGTCTCAACAATAGATGTGTAGTATAGCTTTGAAATTGGTAATTCGACCTTGCGTGTCAGAAGTTGACGCGTCCTGACTTCGGATTGTTCAGAAACCCCAAGTTCGCACGTAATCTCAGGCTTCGGCGACGAGCTCCGATCCCCGATCCCCGATCCCCGCGCCGGATCGATGCCGAGTTATGGAATGGCGGAGTTGAGCCTCCGTTTACTTTGTATGACTGACGCAATCCGATGTCGACTTCTCAGTTCTGATCGTGGTTTCAAGGACGTCCAATTGTTTGACAGTTAAAACCGTTTCATTTCATCAGTGACCAACTATATACGGGGACCATGAGCCAACTACTATCTGCACTCAAAATACTTGTAACATTCTCATCCTATATTCCCAGGCCTCTCACCTCGTTGACCGGGGAAATCGGCTTTCCCGTCTTGAACAGAGCCCTGACATTCTCAAAGGCTTCCCTCTCTCCCTTTTGGAATGCCAGATCTGTCAGACCCGCTACATGCGGCTGAACAATGACCTTGTCACTCTTTCTAAAGTAGTCGTTGATGTTCGGTTCGTCCCAAAACACATCCAGTCCAGCTCTTGTGATTTTACCGCTCTCCAATGCCTCGATGAGGGCGGGCTCGTCGATCACTGGCCCCCGCGCCGTGTTGACGATAAACACTCCGTCCTTCATCGCCGCAAACTCCTGAGTAGAGATTAGATTGGTGGTATCCTTGTTCAACGGGCAGTTGACGGAAACAACGTCGGACTGGGAGAGCAACTGGTGCAGAGACGAGCAATACGTGGCGCTGAATCTGGCCTCATCTTCTGCGCTCAGCTTCCGTCGGTTGTAGTACTTGATTCGCATGTTGAAGACCGCTGCCCGCTTTGCAAGGTGCTTACCAATGGTTCCCATGCCGATAATTCCCAAAGTCATGCCTGATGGATCCCTGCTCGGAACAACAGGTTCCTTCCAGGTGCCATCGCGGGCACAACGTTCAGCGCGATAAGTATCCCGAATAACTGCTAGGGTTAGGAAGAAAGACATATCGGCCGTGGCCTCGGCAACAGCATCGATGCTATTGCAGAGCCAGATATTGTGGCGAGTCATCCATTCCACATCGAAATCGTCGTAGCCGGCCGAGGCCGAAGCAATGATACGACAGTGCGGGGTGAGCGGTTTAAAGAGCTCCTCGTTGAATGGATGATATGGGCCCCTTCCCATCCGAACAATGAAAGCGTCAATTGGACCACTCTCAGCGATCATGGAAGGAAGCTTTTCCAATGCCTGCTGGTGGTTGCTGACATCAAGGAACTGGTTCATTGTGTATCGTTAGCGACATATTCCTGATATCTCATGAGCCAAAACCAGCCTCTGAGGCTCTTCAGTCAATGCCAGCTCTGTTGACTTACATCGTAGTCAAAATCTTTGCGAAAGTCCTCAAGGTAGTCATCGCCGACGAACTTGGGCCTGCCGAGGACCACCACGCGGGGTTTCTTCTCGCACTCCAAGCCCGATGACATTGCTTGAGTTTTGTTGGGTCTCAGTTTGTCCTTGTGATAAGAGGAGCTGTGCCTATTTCCGTAAAGACTTGGGTTTCACCAGAATGTATGATGTGCGGTTAAAAAGACTTCCAAAACAGTTCACAACTCTGCGATTACCGAGAATCGATATCAGTTCATGGCTGGTTAGGCCGACCCTCAAGTGGAGTTCTTGTTCCGTTGCTTATATAAACCATATTGAATTCACTGACATTTATCACACTATACACGAAATTGAAATATTACAGAAGCTTCAGTCACTTAATAAAGAGGAGTATGACAATAGGTTACGTATAAAGGAGCTGAGCAGAGCTAGAGTTTTTTACTGTAGGTTAAAAAGCTTGTTAATTAATTGACTTGAAGAGCGCAAGAACGCTATGTTGTCTTATAAAAACTTATGCTTGACATTCTATAAGAGATTATCTTGGTCCTCAGTAACTATAGAAACTACTCTTCTACCAATACGATAATCTATCTCAACAAAAATCGGGGGGTGAAAAAACCACCACAGCTTCCTTAGAGCACTCATCGGCACGGTCGATAGCCAGATGAGCTTGGCTGACAACTAAACCAACCGGTATCCAATCGAAATCTCCATCCTGTCATTCATAATCATATTTAGAAAACGACGGTATTTGTTCGTCTACCGTGATTGCGTTCTGATATTTGTAGAATCGCTTCCTGGCTGCTTCTTCGAGAGCGTGGTCACCAGACCCAACGCCGGCTAGTTTCCTGACGGCGCGCCTCTTCGCCTCTCGTCGCATTTTCTGGTCTCCGGAGCAACTCGAGAGACTGATAGTCGGCGTTGCATGTTCCACAAAGAAGAGCCTCATCATGGCTTTGGGGTAGAAGCCGCATAACCTCCAGTCTGTTATACCAACCAAAACCCCCTTTGCGTCCACGATGATATCACGCAACCCCATGTTGACGTTTACGAGCACCAACGTTGAGCAATCCATTCCAAGCTCCTCGAACTCCTTCATGAGCTCCTGGGGCCTGCCTCGACTCCCAACTTGCATGATAAGCTCGTCTCTCCCCACTATGCCGCCATCAACACCACATATCCCACTGGTGGGCGCCGAGGTCAGTGCAGAGAGCTCCTGGCAAATTCCCCTGATCCTGGTGGCACAATTCTTCTTCGCGGCATCATCCATGTACTCCCAAGACCTGAGGAGTGTTTCCCCTTTCAACTTGGATTTCACCAAAATGTAGCAGTCATCGAATTCGACTTGGTGAATAACGTCAGGTATGGCGAAGCTCAATGATCGTTGTTTGAGGTGGTTCAGAGTAACATGTTCTCGGGTTTCGCCTGGATAGGCAAGTCGACAGACCAATACCGCCTCGCCGACACTCCAGTTTGCCCCCTCTTGTTCCAAGTTCTGAATTTGTCTGAGGTGGTTTTGGTCTGTTGGCGCACCGTAATACACCGGCTCTTGAGACGGCGGTGGTGGGTTTGGCGCTTCGGCGATAGAGTAAAAACCGCCGTCACCATCTCCCCAGGAGATTCCAGCAGGCGGCTGTCCGTTTTCGCATCGTGTATGGCGTGACATGAGAAGTTTCCCGGCAAGGAGCCACGTGTTGTCATCAACCTCTCGCAACTCCCTCCACATGAACAACTCCGCCTTTTCTCCTGTAGCGTAAATCTGGTCTCTAGTATCCGGCATGGTTGGCATTGTTTGTAGAAAAGAGAAGGACAACGGATATGAGTGCTATCAAGTTAGAAGTCAATAGCTGGCGGTGTAAGTCAAGAGTGATGAAATGTGGTGATGAGTTCAGAAGATAGGCCCGGGATCCTGTCCTCTTTATGCTTTTTCGACCTTGGAATCTCGCTCTGTACGACTGGGGAGGTAGACTAGCAAGCAAATATCTGGATGAGTGGAAAACGATAGCGACGTAAGGGAGAAACAACACTAACCCACATCAATAGTCACTTCCTATTGTCGTTATATTGTTTGTGCCGTGGACGTATGTTGTGCTACCATAATCTGTCACTGCTGCATGCTTGGCTCCCACATCCAACGGTCTGAGACCATCTTGAGCCACCAATGACACGAGCTGCAAGCCTCGAGATTGCCGAAGTCGAAGGCGACAATAGAAAAGGGCTTCGTATTAATGCCTCAAACAGAGAGCAAAGGGTGGCACGGGCGGTGTAATGATAGGTTCGTCTGGACGCTCGTGTTTACGACACAAAGAAGTTTATGGACAGCGTGCGCAGATGGGCTTGAGCATGTGAGCGCTTTCAACAAAGGCTTCTATAGACGTGACCTTACGCCAAGGCAAACCATGACCGAGTGGCTGAGCGGCAATAGACTCTCAGATCACCAACCTTTACTCGGCCATTTGCAAATCATTCAAGTTATTCGTACCATTGCTCACCGGAGCCTTAACTCTTGACTGGGTGAAGGAACTGAGTTGTAGAGCAGCTACCTTGTCCCCTTCGCCAGCATAAGCATCCGCTCGGTTTTTCACTCAAGTTAACCCCACGTACCATGAGGCTACCAGAGCTTTGCCCAAGGAAGCATCCAAAGGATGATTGTCATTCTTATATGAGGAGTTGAGCTTTTATTATTTCACTATTTAGTAGGTATGTTAGCGAATTCATCTACCTTAATTAGTATAATCGTTCTGTAAATACTTGGCTTCTGTAACGGTATCAAGCAGTATGAAGTGGCTGGCATCTAATCAGACCTACTCTAATTTAGAGTTTAAGTAATTCATAGTGACTAGGGACTACTGCGGAGGCTTATGCCGGTAAAAGGGGATAGTATACATAATAATTCTTCTTTGCTGTTGTACGGAGATAGGTCTTGTTGCTTTTTGCTTTTTATGTGTGATTTCATCAAGTGGTGTACATGTAATTAAAAGGGGGAGCAGCAGCGGAGGAATTGTTTTTCTTGAGTGCGTAGAAAAATCATTATTATCTGTGACAAACGCTCTCCTGTCCTTTAAGAAGACTTTCCATCCATTCCTTTAACAAGACCGATCGCCCTTGATTCTTTATCCACCACTATCCTCGACATCATAGATCACGACCACTCGCGCTCGGTGACGGCCCCCTCGAATCGCACTGGAAGAGGCAGAAAGCAAAAGAAGCGGCGTGCGCTTCGGCCCCAGGAGGGCCGAAAACGAGTGTCTGGCATCAAGCTGCTCCAGATGCCTTCCGAGATTCTCGCCAGCATTGTCGACTTATTGAGCAAAAATACCCCAGCTCTGGCTGCCCTCGCGCTGGTCAATAGTGACTGCCGCCGACTCGCCCAGTCTTGCCAGTTCGCCGAGGTGAACTTTGACTATAGCCTTCGGGCGATAACGCTCATTCTGTACCTTGCTGGAGCTGCTAAACTCGGTCAGAGATCTGCGTTTGGACCCTACGTGCGTAGAGTCACCTGGAAGCCTGATGGTGACAACATGTACGAGATTCATAGCAAGATGCATGGATTCTTCGATTCTGAAGTGAAACGACAACAAGATAGGGAGCACTACAGGAATATGCGGCTTGTGGCAATACCGGCCATCTATTCGCAGATGCCCAACCTTGAAACCCTCAGCTGGGAGGATAGGTTGTTTCCCCATCGAGATGATATGAGATGGATCTCTCGATGCTCAGCTCGGAATATCAAGCTCGAACTGAGCGTCGATCTAACCTGGCCAGACTGGTCTATGGAGCCTCCATTTGGCCCTCCCACTTGGCCAATCCATTCCCTCGATCTCAACATTAAACTGGTCCATGCTACGATTAACCAAGATGAACCGCATGAAAACGTCCCAGGCCACATGTCCCCCTTCTTCACAAGCCTTTTTCAACTGTGTTGTTCCACTCTTGAATCACTGGTCTGGACTTGGACGGATTATGGGTTTGAGCGCAATATTTCATTTGGCAGCAATCCTCCGTCTTTCCCCAAACTGCGGCGTCTACGTCTCTACTCAATCTTGCTTGCCGGTCCCACGTTCTCTACACTTCTAGCATCTCCCCTTCGGCACCTCGAGGTATCTGAAGAGATCTTGGGGAAACACGGGAGTCGACTTTCTGCTCATGGCCTTATTCGGGATCTTGAAAGCTTTGTTGTTGACTCGTTGCCTCCCAGCGACGAGCCGTGCACGCATATTGCGAATTTTATCAAACAACACAATCAGCTACAGAAGCTCTACGTGCAAGATCATAGCAGAGATCATGACAACGGAACGTGGATCGACCGCTACATCGTCCCCGCGCTTGGGAGCGCAGACTTCAACAACCTCCGCAGCCTCTATTTGGCATGGGGAGGTGGTACAAAGGAGCCGACGAAGCCGCACAAGACGCATATTTTGGAAGCGTCGTTGGCGACAATTGGAAACATCGTCTCACTCGAGCAGCTGAGTCTCGGGTCAGGCTTCTCGCAGGGTTGGCGATGTCAATGGCTCGTGGATCATACAAAATTACGCGCCTGCTTGAGGAGGTTGATGAGACTCAGAACCCTGGCAGTATGTCGTGATACATATCCGTCCGGGATTGGAATGGACGTTGAGGCGTACTATGACAAGAGGTATCTTGGGCCCGAGGAACGCGTCGATGCAAGGGCGCGCCCAGAACTCGACCCTGAGATGGATGGTGCGCTAGAGGATGTCGATGATTATTATTATGATGGTTATGATGATTTCTGGGATGAAGAATCACATCCGGAGGTCAAGATTTGGGAGAGAGCCCACAGGAACCGCATGCTTGCACACGCTGAGGCTTATGCCGCGGTTCTGCCCAGATTGAACTGGATGCTCTGCGGGCAGCGGCTGATATGGTTTTAGCAGGATCCCAGAGATGCCAATGCTCCGCGCAAGGCAGTGCCCTTGACTGGGCGCAGGGATGAGTGCCATGCGTTCTTACAGAGGACTTGGAGAACAGTAAATCAGTACCAAGCTCAAGCCCGATGCTTTCATCACTATGAACCCTGCGCTTGATGTCTCTGGCAGCAATGAGCCGTTCAACAAGTCGACTCTCCGCGTGGATTTGTCTTTTCTTCCCCAGCTGTATCGAGTTCTTTAAATTCTTTCTGGGAAAACGAACTGATAAAACGGGCAACAAGCTACTGGGAACAGACTGTAGCACCTGAGCCTATAAATTCCATCGATAATTACAAGTTATATTTACGCCTATACGATCTTGCGTAGTTGATCTCCAATTCGAGCTTTCGTCCTCACTAGCCGTGGGTTTACTTCAGGGTAAAGACATCAACAAAGCATGCCCGGGATTTTCCCATGTTCCCCTTGAACCACAGCCATAGAACTACAGTACTCAAATGACTTGTCTGAAGCCAATCTGGTTGAGTCTTTCTTCCGGTAAGCACGCAAGAAGCTTAAAATTAGGCTATTGTGTAAGCATTGGGCTATAATGCTGAAATGGAGAAGAAAACTGTGCTCTTTCTACATTGTGGAAGCACCTTGCCTTTGAGAGGCATATGCATTATACATCGAGCAACGAGCAACATATGTTTAGTAGTTTGAAGCCAAGTCTCAATGTGCCGTACTTCTTCAAGGATGGATCAAGACTTGCAACTTTGTAAAAAGACCCGAGAATAAGTTTACCCTTATCCCACTTCGACTACAAAATGAGAATCCGTCCTTCATGTAAAAAGGGGTTTCGATAGTTCCTAAATTCCCGGGAGTAAATAGTAATACTGGTTCCAACTTCATTACGTTTTATGTTCTTTTTAATCGCTAGTGAGTTAGATGGCGAACCGGACGTTGATGGGTCAGGTCTGGAAGAAAGACCAGAGTGTTTGAACCCGGGCGAGCTTTGACGCCATGATAAACAAACAGGACATAGACTTCGCGTTGGTGACCCGAAGTGGTTTAAAGGAAAACCAAGAATAACGCGCTTCTCAAGCAAGGATTCATGGATGGACCTTGGAGCGTTCACAGCGTCCATAGACTAACAACCCCTGAGTACCTTGAATAAGTTGTGAACTATTTATTAGTAGCTTCAATTATACTTTAGTCGATGTGTGGGCTATTCGCCGGATACTTGACGAGTAAAAATGGAGATTCAAATATTTGAATGGTCAAAGTAACTCAGGTAAGGATGCGCAAGGACATAAAAGAATGGTCAGTCTATCGGGGCTCATGGTAGCACTTTCTCCAAAGTACTCGATGAAGTACGCTCATGCCATGGGAGTGAGAGTGAACAAATATTTCTCAGACTGGCTTGAAACCTTGATCACAGTTTCGAACTGTCGACCTGTTTGGGTCAACTTAAGCCTCCAGAGTCAGTTCCGAGCTCGAAACATGATCGCATCCCCGACGTGGGTTTTGTTTTTCCCTCATGGCATTGTGACCGTACTTGGAGTTGCAATGCTAAATCTTCATACTGTCTCCACGGCTGCTCTATTGGAGCTTGGCCAATCTCTTGTCATCTTCCCTGAGTCCATCTGGATCTTGGATGCTCAAGTCGAGAGCAGCATTATCTGGGGGTTGAGAAACGACCTACCCGATAATGATAGTGATAACTAGAACACGGTTTTCAGAGTTTCACATGCCTTGAGAGAGTAAAGGAGAGCTCCAAAAAAGGAGCCGGCACCGAGGCTACACAAGCTAACCATGTACAGGACCGGCGATGGAGTCGGTCGTTTTAGTCATTGTTGCCTCAAATGTGGATGCGCGAAATAACGACTCCCTTTGTTTCACTAAGAGGCAGCATGTGGCTGGTGCGAGAGTTGTTTGACATTGGGTATGTCACTGCGTAGCTCAGGCACGGGTTGCCATGATGGGAGGTGTTGACTAAAGAATTACGTTTTGGTGACAATTCTCGTTTGCCAACTTTTCCCAAACAAGAAACTCGACGGCAAATACAGGCCTGTAGCTTAGCATTGGGCTAATATCATCTGAGCAAAATGGAAGGTCAGTCGAACCTAAATTATCTTATTCTCTAAACGGCAGCTCGAAGTTTGTGGCTGCTTTGACCAGCTCGGACCGCGCACCAGGCCCAAGACATGGCGCTTCGACAGGAAGACTGGAAGAAGAAGTTTAAACCAAAGCCAAGGACATATACAGCTGACCTCGAAATACTTTGATTCGTGAGAAAAGGTGAGCTTGGACTGGAGAATGCGCATCGTAGAATGTGGTAATTGGAGGTAGCTGGAATGTTGAAACAGATTGCTGCAGCTTAAACAGAGGCTCGAGCGCGGTCCACGCAAGTTCTCCAGTGTTCGGGAGAGCCCATGGGGTAGGGATCAGCGGCTAATCCGGATGACAATCTGACAAGGGTGTTGGTTCATTGATTCTTTGTGGTGTTTTTGGCGAGCGGCCAGAAAAGCCACTGGAAGGTCAAGGATCAACAGCATACGGTAATCAAAATCAGATGCTGGAAGAAGCGAAATCTTTCCAACATTCGAACTGGCGTTACCTGGCAGCCTAGTAATTCCGCCGCCACCACATCGCGGAATCCTCACTAACTTAGGGGCCGCCACGTTGGTTTCGGACCGCCACCACTGCCGTCCAAGCGCATCAGCCGTGTTTCTTGGCGATAATGACTGGTGTCTCCTGGCGCCTCGATGACGCCAGATGATGGGTGGGACGGGCAGAGAAGAACGGGGAAAACGGGCGCTGGATCCTACTAGGTGCAATAACTGCGGCACGGCGCGCGACATTTTGTATTAGTGCTGAGGCGCTATTTACATGAAAGAGGCAGGAGGATGTAGAACAAGCAAGAAAGATCATTACGTTGATGGTAAGAGTTTGCGTGCAGATGCTCTCTCTTGGCGATGGCGAGTTATGGAGGTATTAACTGACGTCCTCAGAAGTTTCATCGCGAGAACGCGACAGAAGAAGCTGAGACGAACCATGGCACCAAAGTAAGCAAACCAACACAGAATCCACATCTCCCAGCTGAATGAGCGTGCTAAGATCCCTCATGGTTCCTTGCTGGGCTGTGAGGTCAACGGCCAGGTCAGACCCTTGTAAAGCTGGGATTGCTGCACGCTCCAGGCTTGACAGAACAGATTGGGTCGCATTCGAATCATCTGGATCCTGGACACGGCCGAGATAATGACCTGACCAGCGCATCAGCGGTCATTACTTGTCAACCATAGCGCCTCTCCATTAAACATGTCTCCTCTCCTGCCAACAAGCTGTTTCCTCCATCGCTTTAGAGTTTTGGTGTCGTTGACTTTTCATTTCGGCTGTTCAAGCCTCTGCCGGTCCAAACGGCCTCCACTTGGCGCAGAGCTCGGTCCCTGAGATGATGAGCCCGGGGGTCCGGGTGGGAATGTGGCTCTTGGGTCGTCTGCACTTGAACTGGTGTCGCGATCCTTTTCGAGATGTCGGGTCCTTCCAACGGGTGTGGGTGGGCTTGATGTCGCCCATTTGAACCTTGGAAAATGGCCCAGCGCATGGGAATCCAAAACTCTGCATTGGCTGGCTCCATGGGATTGAGCGTAAGCTCTATGAAAGGAGAGATGGTGGGATGCCCGAGTTTGAAAGCGGTTGTATAAGGCTTGGCGGCCCGTTTCCTGTTCATTTCCTGTTCCTGCATTGTGACCCAGGACATTCCTTTTTTTATATAATTCCTTTTCTTTGATGGAGTAAAGTTGAACAATTTCGGGAAACAAAGGCATTCACGATATACGACATAACGCTCACCGTCATGTCGGATCCCAAAATCTCCAAGGCCATTGCCGACGGGCGGGTTCCCAAAAGCATCACAGCCGAATACTTGAACGAGTCAAAAGACGCACCGGCTATTGCGGGAATCATCTTCGTCACCGTCTTGACAAGCATCGTTGTCCTCGGACGACTCTCTTCGCGAGCTTTCCTTATCCGCCGCTTCGGACTAGACGACGCCCTCACGTTGCTATCATTTGTGAGTTCTTCTCTTTCGCCTGTCATTATCGATCGAGGCAACCCCGTTGGTTTCTCGTCCCGCCCTTCCCCGGCGCAACAGTGGATTTGATCCGCTATCTCTACCGCCGATCCCCCATCCTACCGTGAGATCGTCGACTGACAGCTCCGGCGTAGCTATGCTTGATTCCCTTTGTCGGCCTATGCATCGAGCTCATTGACCTGGGATCCGGACGACACTTTGAATACATTATGTATGTGCTGGACACACCGACAGTAAATGTGACGCAGGCTCTCGACTTTATCGCGCACATTATCTACACGACTGCCCTTCTCTTTTGTCGAGTCTCCGGTCTGGCCTTTTACTACCGACTGTGCAGTCTCCACGACCGCCTCCTCCTGGCCATCAAGATCGTATTTGGCATTCTCGTCGCTGGGTATCTTCCGCAGCTCTTCCTCCTCATCTTCCACTGTCTCCCCGTCACCGCGCTCTGGCCGTACGACTTCCAGCCAGAGTTCAAAGACTTCACTTGCCTGCAATGGGGTCTAGTGTACAGCGTCAACTCTTCGGTCTCGCTGATCTGCGATTTCCTCTTGTTCGGAATCCCGATCGTCATGCTCCGGGTACTTGAGATGCCCCGAAAGCGAAAGATCCAGCTGGCCTGTATCTTGTTGCCTGGTATATCGTCAGTCATGCCTTGGAGCCTGTGGTTTATCGGAATTTCGGGGCTAACTATGAGACAGTGTCATTGCGATTTCCATCACTCGTCTCGTTTTTGTCATTGAAGGACAATGGCAAGCTGACATGTCGTGGGCTTGTATGTATTCTCGCCATCGGCCATCTGAATGAAGCTAACGGTCCATAGATAACCCAATGTTGGCCATCGAGGTCAGCGAGATCGGCGCCACTCTCATTGCTCTGTCCATTCCCGGTGCGAAGCCTCTCTTCGACAAGTTCGTCCTCCGACGGGACATTACCGAAGACGGCAGCTGCAAGGGCAAGTCGGGCTATGACAAACAGTCCAGCACTGCGCAAGACACCGCCCTCCGCTCCCTCAACTTTCGCCCCGAACACGACATCCTGACCAGTCAGGATACTTCGGCCCAAGGCATGAGGCCATATCGGCCGAAAAACATCTTCAGCGACAACCAGAGTGAGACAAGTGCCGACGGAATCCTGGTGAAGGTGGACTTCCAACTCATGGAGGATAGCCAACGAGAACAAAGCAACACAGAAGCAGCGTGGAAAAGTCGTTAGTTATCGAGTGGTGGAAGTGTATGAATAAACATGTGCAATTCATGAAGATATGGGGAAAGGGAAATGGGCCGGTTTTAGATCTGGACAAGGACGAGCAAGATACCAACTTGGACGCTGTAGATATATACAAGGCACCATCAGCTATATTCTGCTGATGATTTGACACGTGTTTGTTGTGTGTATCTTTGTTGAATTGCTGTTCACGAAAGTCTCCCTTGCCAATGTTTTAGACGGACCATGCATGTAATTGAGACGTGATTCATGCAGTCCATTATGCAGTCAAATTTCAGGAACTGATCAGCCCTTGCATGGAAACACGAGGTACCTAAGCAGCAGATCTCAATTGACCTACAGTCGTTGCCTCAGGATCTAGAATCTCAACGTCCATCAAACTGGCTTATGGCCGGCCGGCAGAGGCCGAAACAACGATCTATTGGCCCTTGTCCACAAGAACCCTTGCGTACCTGGGCTCCCTGCAACCCAAGATAGAAGAAGCCAGCCGTAATAGGCTAATCGTCTGCAAATGGAACGCATCAGCAGCTGGGTCCAATCTCCACCTCACTGCAGACAAGCCATGATGGCGTCGTTCTGGGAGAGCTACAGCGTCGCGTTCCCCGCTAGAAGATGCTAACCGGCAACTTGATCCCGCACCTCAGCTACTCAGCAAAACGTCGTCCGTCATGACCCTCATAGGGCCCTGGCGCTGACCCTCTATTTTAGAGGGCCTTGAGGGTGCAACTGCGCCACTGATGGCCAATTCATTGAACCTTGACAGCAGCTCAATGGGCGACCAGGGGGCATCCATGTCTCTAGTGGCAAGGTACGAATCTCTTTGAGCCCGCCTCTGCCCGTGCCGACCAAAGCTTAATGGACGAGGCGCGTCAAATAACATCAATCCTTCTGTTCTTCTTCTTCATTCCTTTCTTCCCTCTCATCGACATCATAACCTTTCACGAGGCGTAGTCGTTCATCATGCTCACTCGTTTCTCCTTGGCCGCCGGTCTCCTCGCGAGCCAGGTGTTGGCCACCATCCTGTCCAATGAGCCTCTGTTCTCCTACACGCCCAATCTGCTCCCTCTGCAGACGAATGCCGGCACCGATGATCTGTTCCCCATGGGGGATTGCAATGGCTTCAAGCTTGAGGAGGCTACCATTGACGAGATGCAAAATGCCATGCGATGGGGCAGACTCACTTCTGTCCAGCTGGTGACCTGTTATCTGGTCCGAACCTACCAGACCCAGGAGTACATCAAGTAAGTTTTTAACAGTCTGAAGCTTTTGATGATCGACAATGAAGCCGCAATCCTTGTCGCAAACCTTCATCATAAAGGTTCCAACGTGTCAGACACCATAGAATGCTCACATGTTGCGAAGCTCCGTTTTGCAGGTCAACCCCGATGCCTTTGCTATTGCTGCTGAGCGCGACGCCGAGCGCGCAAAGGGTAATTGCCGCGGCCCTCTCCACGGCATTCCCTTTACCGTCAAGGATAATATTGGCACCAAGGATAACATGGAGACCACCGCCGGCAGCTGGGCCCTTCTTGGCAGCGTCGTTCCTCGCGATGCCAACGTCGTCAAGAAGCTGCGCGATGCCGGCGCCGTCCTCTTTGGTAAGGCTGCTCTGAGCGAGTGGGCTGATATGCGGAGCAACGACTACTCGGAAGGCTTTTCTGGTCGTGGTGGCCAGGTTCGTAGCGCGTACAACTTCACCGTCAACCCCGGCGGTAGTTCTTCTGGCAGCGCTGTTGGTGTTGGTGCCAACGCGATCGCTTTCTCTCTCGGCACTGAGACCGACGGCAGTGGTGAGTGCACATGAAGCTAGATGCTTCTCCATTTAAGGCTCTAACACTCGTCATCAAGTCATCAACCCTGCAAATCGCAACGCCCTCGTCGGCTTCAAGCCCACCGTTGGTCTGACTTCCCGCGCCGGTGTTATTCCCGAGAGTGAGCACCAGGACTCTGTTGGCACCTTTGCTCGTACCGTCAAAGACGCCACTCTTGTTCTTGACGCCATCTACGGCGTTGACACCCGTGACAACTACACTCTTGCTCAGAAGGGCAAGACCCCTAAGGGTGGCTATGCGCAGTACCTTACCGACAAGAGGGCTCTCAAGGGTGCCGTCTTTGGTCTTCCCTGGCAGAGTTTCTGGGTTTATGCCGATGAGGACATGCAGAGCCAGCTCCTAGACCTCCTCGATCTGATCAAGTCCGCTGGCGCCACCATCATCAACGGCACCGAGATCACCAACTACGAGACCCTCGTCAGCCCCAATGGCTGGAACTGGGATTATGGCACCACCCGAGGCTTCGCTAACGAGTCCGAGTACACTTACATCAAGGTCGACTTCTACAACAACATCAAGTCTTACCTATCCAAGGTCTCAAACACCAACATCAAGTCGCTCGAGGACATTGTCGAGTACAACAAAAAGTACGACGGCGCCGAGGGTGGCTACCCCCACAAGGACGGCAAGGGCCATCCCGCCTTTGCCTCCGGTCAAGACGGATTCTTGGCCTCGCTCAAGACGAAGGGCAAGCAGGACGAGACCTACTTCCAGGCCCTCAACTTCTGCCAGACCTCGTGCCGCAACGGTATCGACGATGCCCTAACATACAAGCGCAAGAAGCTTTCCGGTCTTCTCGTCCCTCCCCAGGTCGCCCAGGCCCCTCAGATCGCCGCCCAGGCTGGATACCCCGTCGTCACTATTCCCGCCGGGTACTCTTCCGAATCGGGCATGCCCTTTGGCCTCGCTATAATTCAGACTGCCTTTGCTGAGACTGAGCTCGTCAAGTGGGCGAGCGCCATCGAGGATCTGCAGCTCAGCACCAATACTCCCTACAAGCGCCAGCTGCCCAAGTGGGGAGGTTACCTTGAGCGCAACGTTCCTGTGCCCTTTTAAACGGCTTGTCATGCCATCTTTCTCTAAACAGGTTCTCACTCAAGGCTACTCAGAATAGTATTGCCATGGTTTGACATGGAGTGGCGGTTAGCGTCGACGTATCACTTTACACGGTTACACCACAAGTTCCATAATGTACATAGACGATTTACATCTAATGATAATGCTCCAATGAAACAAAATTGGCGCGGTTCTCCTACGAGTAGACATGGGTCATGGAGCCACGTCTTTTTTGCTTCCATCGTGAGCAGTTCCGATGGCGTTTCGCTTTATGCCAGATCTGCAAACCCAACCGCCATTAGACTACGTCCACGGATCGACGCCGGGATGTGCAGCTGCCGAGAAACTGCCAACGACCTGTATTTTGAGGCTAAAACGTTTAACGCCATCCTCAGACAAGCCAAAAGCCAAGAGCTGGCTGGTTAACCCAAGCATCGGTGGCTGTTTACCCGCGTTGCCTACTGAGGTTCAAGAAAAGCCGTTCCAAATTCTCATCATGTTTTCACCTATCTTTCTGGTATCTTCTTCACTTCCCAGCACTCAACTCCCCAAGTTGTAGATTGGTAGACATGGACATCCACACTTTGGATAAATTTCAACGATCACTTTGTGAAAAATTATGCTCATTAATGAGAAACATCTACTTTTCTACATAGGAGGAGATCATTTGAAAGCCTTCGGACGTGGCGGTGGTTTCCGACGTCCGCTGGACAGCCGAACCTCGAATATTAAAACACAAAAGAAAGGACGCAGCATCGGTTCCCCCCTTGGCTGCTGAATTATCGAAGAATGCAGATAAACTAGACCATGCAGACTGGCTCTAGAGTCCTGGAGAATCCCTACCGAAGCTCAAACAAGAGACCAAAGATAATACGACACAGAATCCTTCCAAAGTGCAGGACACCCCCCGGAACCATATGGGTTTTCGGCATACGCCAAGTGCTCATTTAGAACATGGATCTCGTGTCGTTTGATAAACAGACTTATATTAAGCCCAAGGTTTGAAAGTATAATAAGAGACCGGACCATCGAACCGCCCAGAATCATCAGAAAATGAGAGAAGAAGAGCCGAACAGTCTCTCGAAGAATAACATGCGCCTTCGGGGCAATGTTCCCGTTGAGCAGGCCCTTGATCAAAGCGCGAAATGCTGAAAATATAGTAAGTATGCCAAAGACACCCATGAGTATGTGCCAGGTCGACAGATATGTGTTCAAACAATGTCGAAAAAGTAGGAAGGCTACAGACCTGCCGTTCAACGTACATGACGCCAAGCACAGGCCGGAGGTGAAGGTGGTAGACATCGGTATACGTTCCGAGCCTGAAAAGAACTTGAGCAACCAGGGTCGCCAACGCCTGGTGTCCCCTCTGAGCATCGGTAAGAAATATTCGACCTCTTTGTAAGAGTCGGTCTGATGCTCTGGCGCTAGTTGATCGAAGCCTGGAAGGTTGAGTAGCTGCGCGATAGACAGTACAGAAATGGCGGCACCGCTAATCGCAAGCTCAAGAGAGCGTGTGTCGACAATTGTAAGTGACTCCGAGCCTTGCTGATGAACACGTCGTGCATAGAGGGTAACGATGGCAGTACAGTGAAATAGCGTCGTAACCACGACAAGGAGTCGTCCCATCCTTACGTAGACGCTCTCAAGCCTTGAATTATCAGGCTCCTCCGGCTTGCCAGTCTCGAGGTACCCGGATCCTTTCTCAATCCCTGAGACGCTTGGTTCTTTCTCAGTCCCCAGGGTCTCGGACATTTTGTCATCTTCGACGGGTTTGGGCCTTGTCCCAAAGAGCATTCTCAAGCGAACTTTGGACCTCTGTACCTCGTCGTGCAGAGGTGCTTTTGAGATGAGCACATTGCGGAGAAGAGCGCCGGCAATGACTGCCAGGCCTATCAAGGTCTGGCACCCGACTATGAGCGGGGTTAGGAGAAAGAGTAAAAACTCAAACAGTGCCAGGTCCTCGTTGCGCAGGCAGAGGTAGTTGCAGAAGGCGGCGACTGCGATGACGTGGGCGATGATGAGTTTGACGGTAAGCTCTCCTGCTGTGCGCCGGTCGTCCGGTGAGCAGAGAGGTTTTGTGAAAGTGTGAGGATCCATGGGTTATGGTAGGCTTGGGGAATAGTTAGACGTGCGGTATGGTGAGTTCCTTGAGTGAAAAACTTGATCAAAGAGATGAGGAGTTGTCGTGGGACTTGCAACGTACGATGTAGGAGCCTAGAAATACCCGCAATGTTTTGAGTTGGTCAGGCTGTCATGGCTGTTCTTTATAGCCATGATGTGTCAGTGGGGCTGCAAGGATGGTGATGATAGAACCAACAACGAGCAAGCCATGCTGCAAGGCAGTATCGTGATAGGAGTTGGAGGTGAAACACTAGGCGTTAGACGTATATTACTGGTTTGTCAAGATAGATCTCCGCGTCTAATTAACTTCAAATTGGCCACTTGTGTCTTGCAAAGCAGAGTATGTAGTCTAAAAGCAGTATACCTAGTTGGGTTATCGAGATCGTGTCGGTTCTGGTGCACCGTATTGTAACATCAGGTATTTCTTAGTTATCTACAACCAAGCGCTTTCCACCTACTATAATCTGTGCTAGATTGTTCTACAGACTGTAGTCTCTGGCCCCTTCTTCACCATGCTATTCTCGTAATCTTGCTGGAGCTGGATGTTGCTTGATCAAAAGCTGTCTGTATCAAGCCTTCTTCCCTTTGCCCTTATTTCCAACACCCACCCCAGCCAGGAACAGGCTTCTGATGAGCGTAACTCCAACCGTAAGTGCAATATTGCCCCAGTCCTGCCATCTCCACTTGGCCAAGTCGAGTCGGCCCTGTTGGTCGAGGCTCACGTACAAACTGACGAGCATGGCGATGTCGATGAATAAGACGCCCGCAGTGACAATTCTCCAAACAGTGATATCTGAGGTCGCGCGCAGGAGACCCCTGAGCATGATGCCCACAAAGCCGAACAGAGCGGCTAGCTGGTGGAAAAGGAAACTTTGAGTTGGGTCGTAGACCGATAAAGTAGCTGGAATGAGAGCCTCCATCATGACCTCAGGAGTGAAGAGGAGCGAGTAGATAGATGAACTCAAAACGATGGGGTCTACCCATGTGAACCACACACGGTAGAAGCTGTGGATGTTTTGCTGCGCCATGGTGTTGGTTGTGGGATTCTTGGTATGTGTTTTCTTCAAGACGTTCAAGAGTAAAGAAGGGGAAAAGTGTCGTCTTTTGTATTTCATCGGAGTAAGCAACATGGAGTCTTACATAAGCTCACGCCCTCTGGTAGCAACGTAAGAATATGGTACATAGGTGATGCTTATTGCCAAACCTGAGGTAACCTCAACTAGTGGTACGCGTCGTCATCTAAGCACACGATTTCTGACAAGAAATTGCGAGTCAATCAGTCACTGACTAGTCTTAAGGGCTTTGCCCAGAGTGTCTACTGTGACCCTTGGTTAATTAAGACAGAAACTTCGGACAGGGCCTGATCATTGGCCTTTGGAGCTGTAAATATGGAAGCGAATAAGCGTGTCTTGCACAAATAAACGGTAGTGTTAATTAGGATATATCCTAGGCTGCCTAAAAGCTGACCTTAGCTGAGCAACTCGTTGTGTCCTTTCGGAATCGACCACGCTAGATTCATGTTTCCATATCGATTGGGCGTACTTATCACCTTCAGCACCAGAATTAGATCTATAATCATTAGAATCTTGTGTCACCAGTCACAAATACGTTGATTCTTGAAACCTCTCAGAATGCTTACTGATTACATCTAGGTTTTCAGTCCAAGTGATGGAAAAGAGAGAAGGGATATACCTCCAAACACGAGTTGCAGGACAGTTTCAGAACTTATACTTATATAAGCGGAGAATTTCTATATTTAGGATACCTGGCAAATCTTGTCGATCAGCTTGGAAGAAGTAGGGGATCTTCGATGAGCCGCTCCATGTCTTCAGTTCGGATATGAATAGAGACATCGACGCCATTGTCCGTCCAGCTTGATGACGACGGCCCAGGAGCTTCCTTGATGAGAATGTTCCCATCCATTTCCGGCACAACTCCCTCGGCATAGCTGCAGACAGATCCGAACCCAAAGTCTATGTCGTATATCCCCGCGCGGCCCCAGGTCGTCACCAAGAGGTGACGTCTTCCTAAAAAGGCCTGCCATATACGTTGAGGAGACTTTTCGTACGCCAAACTATGAAGATGGGCCGCCATGCTGGACGGATCACCGACTTTCTTCAGTGTTTGGCGGATCTGAGTAGACACCGCGACCAGGCCAGAGGGATCTGCCACCTCAGACCCCGGCAGTTCCACGTTTGTCATTATGATGGGGAAACCAGAGAACCTTTCGCCTAGCTGAAACAAAGGGCGCACTCCGTAAACAAGATCGCAGTGGATAGGGCCAGTATCGTCTTTCAGGCCACGAGCACGTGCAACGCAAGACCATATATGGCTCAAGACTGCATCATGCCGACTGAGCTTTTGTGAAGCACCCGTGTTGGCCCTTTCCCACAAAAGCTCCACTTGGTCCCTTGTGAGATGAACCACATAATTCGACACTGGCGATACCACATCCCACTCAGCCCTTGGCATAACCTTGCCTGCGGGTTCCAGATCTTCCTTGTCAAATGGGGCCGGGATCCGGAATGGCCAAGGACATGTTGTAGCCGAGGCCCACCAATCATATCTATGCAGTAGTAAACTCTTCGCCTTTTCTATAATTGTCTCATCTGGCCGGTCGGCATTGATGTCGCCAGCTGCATGGTTGTCCAAAAGCCCTGGATCAAAGCTGGGTGTCAAGAGAGGCACAGGCTTCCCATCCATTACTGAACGACTGACCATTGCCCAATCTTTGAGCAGGCTGATAAAAGTGGTGGCATCGGCTAGAGGATGCGTGCCTTCGAGTCCCAGAACAAAGCCACCACATGCCATTTGCGTGACCTGAATGGCCAGCAGGGGCTTTAGCCGTCCTTTCTCATCCTTGGCGTTGGTCTGAAATGGCTTTGCAGGAGCGGTGGCCATGAATTTCTTGAATGTTGCAGTCTTGCAGGGCCAAAGGGGGTGCTTCGACGTCCGGTCAGCTGGATAAAGAGAATCAAGGGTTGCGGAGCTTTCGGCCAAGGTGAATTCGACGCCTGGATCCTGGGGTGTTCCGTAATGGGCATAGATGCGCCCGAATCGACGAGCGTGAGCAGGGAGATGCTTTGCTTCGGACGGGACAGTCCCATCAGTGCTGTTCACGACCTTGAGCTGTCCGCACCATTGTGGGTGGGCGTGTAGAGTAACACCAAAAGCCTCACGGAGATGAGATCCCAGGTTGAACGTTTGCCCCTTGGGTAGTTCGGGCTGTTGGTACAGCCAGATGGCACTTGCTGAGGAGAATTCGGCTGTTGTGCAATCAAGAAGCGAGAGAGGAACGACTTTCTCCTTGCTTGCTGCCACAAGTCGTGTGGACTCAACAGTCGTGACATCGGCTGACGCCATGGTGGAACTTGGCGTTTAACGGTGCAAGGAAATGGATTTGCGATGGAGGGTGGGCTGACAGGGTTGGAGAGACGATTGATAGTTTATTAAGTCTTGCTGTCCACGACCAGTGATAACATTGGAGATTGTATAATACGTGAGATTGGGAGATGGCCATGAAGATTGTCTTGTGAATCGACAGTAGGGGAGGAGAAAGCCAAGCGGTCATGTTGAATGAAAGTCATGCCAGGTTTCCTTGTTCTCGGCTAAATGTACATGAATGGATACTACGGTTGACTATGTCTACAACTGCCTCAATTCAAATTCGGATTTTCAATTTTCCTACAATCACGCCCGCGGGGGTAGAAAAATAAACGAAGCTAGTACTATAACCATAGTAATTTCTATTGCGATACTACTATTCATATTAAATCGATTTAAGAGGTTAAAGAGTAAGAAAAATAAGTCTTAGAATGCACTCTTTGAGCCCAGTGTGTGTAAGAGAGAGCAGCTTGAAGGTCACCACGTGACCTATTGAGCCTGGCTTGTGTGTGTGTAAGAGAGAGCAGCTTGAAGGTCACCACGTGACCTATTGAGCCCGGCTTATGTATATGAGAGAGATAAATATTACTGCGCTATGCATCTTTACGGCCTCGTGAGCTTTATATTTCTATCTATTAAGACGGGGGGTGGGTGCGTAGCTTGAAAAATGGGGTCTTGAAAAGTTGAAAATCGAATTGAGGCAGTTGTAGACATGGTCAACCGCAGATACCTTACCCAAAAGGGGCAATTCGCTGTGAATCATTATGGATCATAGTATTTTGGATGAGCGGGTAATCACGCCATTGTACGTGTGAATGTTGATTATCAGGACGGCAAACACTTGATCTCCAGGGTTCAGCGCCCAGTCCCACAACTCTAGGAGGTCTAGTTGGACTGGCCCTCTACCCTGGTTTTCCCACGTCACTTATCCATGTTATACATAATAAAGTAGCTTGTGGCAATTGTGATGTCGACTTTACGTCAATGTATTTTAACGAGGAGTGTAAGCGGTGAGCCAAGTGACCAAGTCTGCAATCGAATGCACCCTGACAACTGCTTGCTCCTTGTACAAGCTGTCAAGCGTCAGGCTCTGATAGTCGTTCAGACTAGGAACGTCGGTGAATTTATCCTCAGCATCCAGAAGAACCGGGTTCCAACCTGCGTTCGTGGCTCCGACAACATCCTTTGCGTATTCATCTCCGACGTACACTTGCTGCCACGTCCCCATCTCCCCCTCGGTCTCGCTAATGCTTTTGCCGTTTCGACTGGCGATTACTTGCGCCAACATGTGCTCGGCAGCATTGAAGATGCGTTTGTCTGGCTTTTCAGAACCGACATCATATGACATGCAATGGAAATCGATGTCGTAGTCCTGACTTGAGATCGTGCTTGCGTCGGCCTCGGTACCGTATCGTAATGGATTGATGTTGAGACCAAAGGATGAGAGAATACTCGGAACACGATCATCAGAGTTGGTGACTACTCCAATGACCACCTTTTCGAAGCGCATTTGTGATTTGTGACGTCTAAGCGACTGGAGTGTTGATACGAGGTTTGGTTCAGTAGCGTAACCGTCCTTGGACGCGAAGCGGTGCAGAAGCCTCGGGGCTAGATCTTGAGGCAGGGATTGATTATTCTTTGCCAGCGGTGTGAACGTGTTGTGAATTACCTAAAGTCATCTTAGCCCAGCCTCAAAAGATCAAGAGTGTGTGAGATAATCTCATGAGGTTTGGCACTTGCTCAAACAGTCATTATGAAGCAGTCAACGCACATTTGTCCACCATTTTGTCGCACCTAGGCCGGTAGCTTTTCCATAGTTGGGATTCTTCTTCCTTTCCTGCTTGAACGCGGATACGAAAGATGCTTGTAGCTCGTCATCACTGAAGCTGACGAAGCCGCATTGGCGGGCAACATCGGCGTACTGCTGGGCGACTGGACGTATCGGTCTGAATAAAGTGCCAAATGCATCGAAGCATAAGAGAAGGTTGGGCCTTGACATGTTGATATAGGTTACTTTTCGATGATGTGAAAATGGTTGTAGAAGCTGCCAAGTTACTGAGTGACGCGTAGCTAAAATGACGAAACAGGGCTCCCCGCATCAAGCCCCCTATTGGCCAGGGGGCCATCTCCCAATTCGTCTTAAAAGCAACACGACGTCGATCGATATAACGAGGTCAACTTGAAACTATCAGGTTCATTCTGTGAACTTATTCGAATGATCTAAAACTTATGAAAGCCTGCTTTGGCTGGTTCTGGTCTCAGAAAGAACGCACACATAGAAATTAGTGGAATTACCATTAACTCCGAACAGGGTAGCTAAACAGAAATTGTGCAACAACTACGTTGTGGTTAGGTAGGAAGCAATCATGATTCGCACGATAAAACTTGTAGCTTCTCAGCTTTCTAGAGGCCATTTCAAATCTTTTGAGATAGGAACCTTAATGGAAGATGGAGCGCTCTATACAACAAAACGGCCGGCATTCGACCACAGGCACCAAGATCTGGCGGGAATGATTTCGCTGGGCTTCAACTAAATGTAAAAGAGAGAAATTGCCCACGCCGTGTGCATCTATAGAAGGTAACCATAACCTAGGTGGTTGAGACACTGACTCTGAAGCCTCGGCCAGCTGATTCAAGAGGCCTAAGCGCGCCTGAAGCCATTGGCTGCATCTCTACACCCTCAGTCTCCTCTGCACGAGGTTCCTGTGCTTCATCTATCTGTCTAGCTCCTGGGACAAGTAGTCGTAAATAGTAGCCGAGACTCTTGAGAGCTGGCCGATGGAATGCCTGCTGAATGCTTTCGAGGGAACGACCGCGAGTTTCGGGCATATAAGCCATGAGGGTGATGGTTGTGCCAAGTGCCAGGCCGCCAAAGAGGAAATACGCTGCAAAAGCCGATTTTTCCAAAAGAATTGGAGTAAGAATAGCAACAAACCAGTTCGTCAACTTGTCTTACTGTTAGTGTCGGATTTGACTGTGTCAAAGATGGAAACTCACAAAATTGAGGCCCATTGCAAGGCAGTTTGCCGCTCCTCGAGTGTTGGAGGGCTGGATCTCGCTCGCGTAGATCTTACCTACGATTCCCCAAGTCGCACAATATGTTAGGCCGAAGATGTAGACTGATACCACAACAACCCAACGAGCGATCCCCTCGGGATGAACTGCATTTGCAGCATAAAGGCTTCCTATCAAGAACATGCACCCCGTCAAAGCCAGACCACCTGAGATGGCAGAGGTACGTCTACCCCATTTGTCTGCTAGCAAGAGTGCTGGAATGGAGATGACTAGCATCAAGATGGTAGAGACCCCGGAGGCTAAGAAAGATGCAGTGTTTGAAGATAGTCCTGCTTGTGCAAACAGGATCGGAGCGTACTATGCAGGTCAGAAACACGCTGCATGGCAGAACTGGCTTACTCACATAAACAACGCCATCAATGCCGGATAGTTGAACCATGCCGAGTAGGAAGAGGCCTAGAATTGTCCTTGCTCGGTAACCTCTTCGAAAGAGTAAAATGAAACTTTGCCAAGGCGACAAGCTTGGCTGCTGTTCCGTAGATGCCGCGAAAAAGTCTCTCTCCGCCTCGACCATTGAGAACTGCAGTCTTTGTAACGCCCTCAAAGCCTCGGGACGTCGACCATGGAGGATGAGCCACCTGGGAGATTCAGGAAGTATGAAACAAAGTAGAGTTAGGGAGATGGCATTTATGCCCTGGAATATGAACCCCAGCCTCCAAGCCATGCTTGAAGTAATATTGGAACTGGAGTAACAGAGAAAATACCCCCAGCATATGCCGGCTGTCGACATGAACTGGGGCAAGCTAGAGAGCATACCCCGCGAGTTTGCCGGCGCGATCTCGCAGATATACACGCTGATATTACCCAAAAACAATCCTTGACCAAACCCTGCGACTCCGCGGCCTGTTGAGAATTGGGCGATGCTGTTTGCTGACCCTTGTAGCACAAGGCCAAGAATAAAGGTCACAGAACCGGCTTGGATGATCTTGAGACGACCGAATCGATCTGCGAGATGGCCAGCAAAGACGCAGGGAATCACACCAGTAAGCAATATCAGAGAAACAGTGAAACCGAGCATGAAGGCAGAAAGATGACCGACGGAGCTCGTGAACTGGGGCATATGGATGATGCCTCCAATACAACCCGTGTCGAGGCCATTGGCGAGACCACCAAGGGATGCGACAACTGCGGCTTGCACGTACTTTGGAGGCTTGAGATTCACCATGATGAGAACAAGAGTACTTTCGATTTGCTGTTGAGGTGAGAATAGTAAGGAGAATGCGATATGATGGGAAGATGCGGGGAAGAGCATCTATTCGTAATCCCTTTTATCACATAATAATGATCGGCAAACGCTGTCAGCAAGAGTTGCCTGTAGAGCTCGAAGAGGGTGCAGATGACCCATTTAAATAGACAAAACTACCTAGAATGATAGCCCGAAGAGGGTCAAGTGGTGAAGAGGGTGTACTGTATATCACCTATTTAGTTCAAAGTTAGAGTTACTATCGTCATGATGAAGAGTATAGGAAATCTACTGTAGATTCACTCGGCATCTTTCACACAAACCCCTAGCTATTCGGCACCTCTGAGACTTATTCAGGATTGGTATAACAGCGGGCCATTAATATTCTCTTCACATTTTTACCCTCGGACGACTGTAACGAAAGCGACAGTAGCTGCCGGTTTTGACCAGATCCGAGCTTATTTTCGTCCACGTACCCAGAAGGTCACTGATACATTGCGTCAAAATTCAGGTGCTGTAAGCAGAGTAGGCGAGAAATGACTCGTCGAGGGCTGGGGTATGACGCAACTTCATATTCCCATTTGCCACGACTGACGTTTCTTGGAAGGAAAATTGGCTGATTTTTCATGGATCCCACCTGGCGCCCTAAATTGTGAAAGACTTGTTCCTCTCGTACTCATTCTTCATATGTAGGCAGCAGGGTTTCCAACAAAACCCAAGTGCTAAAGAAGCCTACGAAGCCACTGCATGAAGTTTCAGGTTAGAATTATGCTCTCGAAGTTGAAAGGCAAGGGGCCTACCTCTAATGGTCTCAGCGTACTGTTAGACTGGCTACTGTTGTGTGGATTCAAAAGGATTCCTGCGAGGTCTCGCTTCGACTCTTGTATTTGGATGACTCTCTAGAAGTCAGGCATTAGCCTCAATACTAGTCTTCTTAGGTTTCATACCCACACATACCTCTTCAAAAGAGTTTTCTACAACAAATCGAATAGTTGTGACTTCTCGGAGCTGGCCCATTCGATGGATCCGCGCCAAGGCTTGGTCTTCGACCGTTGGGTTCCTAAGTGGTGTAAGCGCGAGCACATTTTTAGCTCCCTCACAAATGACATACCAATGAGGTTCCATGAGATATGCTCGCGATGCCTCAGTCAACGTGAGCCTGTGTGATTGGAGGTTAGGCCGGTTACCGCTAGATGGCCTGATCATCTGCAAACTCTGCCTTGCGCCACTTCTGCTATTTCACTAAAGGGTTAACCACCAACCAAGTTTCACCGGCAGGACCGATTGCTTCTGTGTCAAAACTGCATTGGTTCTGTCGGCGCTTGATCGCTGCAGGTGATTGCACAGCCTCTCTCGTGAGGCAGACTTGGCGTACCTCCGCCACCATGCGGTGATGAAATGTGCACAACGATTATTCCTACCTCACGACATAGTGTATCGCTCCTCTTGCAAGGAGACAAACTCACTGAAGACTCTTGTGAGAGTTCAAGAACGAGACGATGTCACTCAAAGCGAAGGTGTCGCTAGATGCCAAGCGCGTCATCCGAGAGGCCTTTCACGACCTGGAGCGCGCTCTTTCAACAAACGATCGTGTCAGTCTCAAGGACACGACTCTCGACGACGTACAGCGCGCTGCCCTTCAAGTTCAAGACGAGCTCAAAGCTCGTGGAGAGTTTCGGAATATACGACGTCTCACGCCGCTCTTCACTGGTCTACAATATTACTCGCAGTCAATCGAAGTGCTGTGTAATGGAACACCTTACTTGCCCTGGATTTGGGCTCCAATTAAGTTGGTGCTTAAGGTGCGTTAGTGTGATAATGATGCGACAGGCCCAGAAGCCTAACTAGCTGCGTGCTCGCTGGCTAGGAGCTGCCTCTAACGTGGTAACACTTCGATAGATTGCATCAGACTACGTCGAAGCGTTTGAGAAGATCATGAAAGCATACAGTCAAATTGCTGAGCCATTGGCCAGATTTTCCATGTTTGACCGTGCATATGTAAGCAACAAAGATGTGCAGCAGACTCTAGCCATTTTTTACTCCGACATTTTGAAATTTCACAAAGAGGCATATCAGTTTGTGCGGCGAGGCAGTAGGTACACCCTGGTGAGAAATACGGTGGTGAATTTATTTGACCTCCCTTAGGCTGGAAGCTGTTATTTCTTTCGTCATGGGGACGGTTTCAACGACGATAGGACGGCATCGTTGAAGATCTCAAAGCCCATGAAGACCTCATTGACAAGACAACCAACGCGGTCAACATCATTGAAGCCAAGCAGATGAGAGACAAACTCGACGCCTGGAGGCGGGAGTCCCTCGACAAATTAGCGAAAGACGACGAAGAGCGAACTGTAGCGCAGTTCCACGCTATCGTGGGTTGACTAAAGTTGGACGAATCAGTCCAGCTCAAGATCTTCGAAAGCATTGCCTCTGAGGGAGAGAAGAACCCCGGGACGTGCTCTTGGATATTGAAACAACCCCAAATTTCGACCTGGATGCGAAGCAGTCGAGAGGCCTCCTTCTTAGTCCTCCACGGACGGCCAGGAAGCGGCAAGAGTGTCTTGGCCTCACAGATTATCAACTTCCTCAGGTCTTCTGACCAATTTCTTGTTATTTCTCATCTCTGCACATATTCATACGATGACTCACAAGACTACGACAAGATCTTGAGATCTATTCTGATACAGCTAATCCGATTCAACGCAGACCTTGTCGCCCACGTGTACGACGTTTTGATAGTGAACAAAAAGTCGCCGAGCACCTAGGTTTTAGAGGAATTGCTACGCAACATGTTTGAAGCCGGCTCAGCACATCATTCGGTAATCCACCTCGTTCTAGACGGAATAGACGAATGCCCCAAAGCTGTACAAACCAAGGCCGTGAGGATGCTTGAAAGAGCAGTGGCAGCCGCCTCCTCATCAAGCTCAACGGCGTGCAAGGTTCTTATGTTCTGTCGCGACTCTGTGGCAACGACAGGCAAAGGAAAAACCAAGAAGACAATCTCTCTTTCCTATGAGAAGGGTAATCTTACAGAGGCTATCGAATGCTACGCAGCGCAGAGACTTGGGAGCCTCCGATCAAGGTTCACGGAACTGAATATTAATAACGAAGATATCGTGAAACTGGGACGCCAGATAGCGCACAAAGCAGATGGTACGTATTAATTGCACCCCTCTTACTCCGATTAAACTGATTTTTATGAAGGGATGTTTCTTTGGGCTAAGTTGGTCTTGCAGTATTTGGAGAGAAGCTTTTTCTTCACCCGTGAAGAAGTTCTAGGAGCAGCAGATACTCTTCCCCAAGACCTCGTAGATTTGTATGCTGTATTGCATTATTTAATCCAGTCCACTCTGACTAATATTTACATAGCTACCAACGGATCTTGTCCCAAGTAATCTCTGGCCGCGATGACCTCACTACCTCCCGCATAAAGTTGTTGCTAGGATGGATCGCGTTTGCGGAGCGGCCACTTAAAAAAGCCGAGTTCCGATCTGCATTGGCCTTCAGTACTGGAAATCCAGATGTCAAGGAGTTGGTTCCGTCGTATTTATTCGACGAGTGCAAGCCTCTGATAGAAGAACGACAGGATTCTACTTTTGCATTCATTCATGTTTCAGTGAAAGAGTAAGTCACCTTATATGCCCCTTGCAAAACGATAGATTACTCACGTCACAGATATCTGCAAACTCCCCACAGCTTCATGTTTCTGAATCAGAATGAGATAATTTGTGAGCATGGAATAGCAACTGCTACCTGCCTACTCTCTGGTTTAAGGGTATACCACGCCTCCTGTCCCACAGAGTCGCGACTTTTACGCACTGTCAGTGGAATACACGGCTTCCACGTCTATGCAACTGAACACTGGGTGGACTATTTGCTTTCGGCTTGTCAGTCTACCGACTCGGTCAAGGAAAACTCCAATGAGTTTCTCCGATTGTCGCGTGACTTTGCCAAAGCTTTGAATCCAAACACGCCCAGGACTGAGAGTCAAGAACCCAGGGCTTGGGACGAGCGCCTCAAACAGCTGAAGAACCACGACATTGTGCTTTATCTAGTGGCGAGAGAGATACTACTAGAGCGGCAAACAAGGTATCTAAAGGAAACTTCGGAAGATGATGGTAAGTAACTAGGCTTCGATATCATTGGAATATCCTACTGACCCACACAGGCACAAGCAGCGGTATGGTTAATGTCACAGGCCTCGCCACGCTACTGGCGAACTATCAATACACTATCCGACAACTGCTCGGTTTACGCAGCTTATCTAATACTAGTCTCCAAGCCCTGGAAACTTTCAGACAAGAATTCAGGCCGTCCGCATTCACATGTCGCCTTCTCTCGTGTCCTCGCTCAGTACTTGGGTTTGAGAACAATAGACTTCGAATCGAACACGAGACGTGCCATCAAAGAATACTTTGTCAAGTGGATGGGTGTCAACACCCTCCTTTTTCCTCAACAAGGGCATTGAGAGACCACCATAGCAAATACCACGCTGTGCAAAACGTGAACACTCGAAGAACAATCAGGAGAACCAATCGGTCAACACTCACATCTTCAACTTCAAGCCAGCAAGTTGACAGTAAAATCGAGAGCCGCCGATCAAAGGCCTCAAAGGTTAGCATCAGTTCATCAATCAGTGACGGCCCTCGGCCACTACCCGATCATGTCACTGATACAGTAGACCATGTTACCAGGCTATCGCACATACCCACAGCTCAGCATATTGGCCAGCCTATGTCTGGTCAAATAATCTCGGATTCGAGACAGATTCAACCGTCACCATCGGGCTTAACTGAAACGAGCACCTGGACTATTCAACCAACTCAAGCTGGCTTAATTGGTCTCGTCGACGACGTCGGTTCTACGGGTCGTGCGCCTTCAGATGATCCCAAGCTACCAGACGACTTCGATTTTGATTTTTTTCTGCATGGTTCGGATTACCATGAGGCTTTTCACTTTGATGCTATTGAGTGGAGCGAACCTGACGAACAGCCTACGGTCCGTCAGACACACTTCAAAAATCTTCGAGCTGCCTGCGGGTATGGGCACTTGAAGATTGTCCGACAAGAGCTCGAGACATTAGGATTAGTCGACGACCCCGAATCCCTGGTTGCTGCCGCAGCGGGTGGTCACGTTGACATAGTGGAATTTTTGCTTGACAAGGGAGCCGACCCGGATCCTCCACCAATATCTTCTGCGCCGCCGGAGTATGATACACCGATACTTGCAGCTATCGGACAGCAGGAATTTGAGGTCCTCGAAATACTCATTTTTTCCGCTCGAACTAGATTCCGTTTCGATGCACGGAAGCTTATTGATGGAGAGCATTACTTCGATATTGCAAGGCGTCGGCGCGGGCCCAACTGGGAGCGTGAAGTCGATCTGTTGAGGATGACCTTTGGCGCGTTCCCCGAATGCGGCAGCTAGATCACCTACTCCACGGGATTGAAACAATATTTTTGGGCTTATATATTCTTATTTGAGCGAAATCACCAGGCCATTAGTTTTCAGTGTTCGGTCGTCTCTATGTCTACACATTGCGTGAGGGAGGAAAGGAAAGGACACATAGGAAAACCGCAAAAGAAGCACTTTTCTAGTTAGATGTATAGTGGGCGACATAACCAACTTCCATCATGCTACCTCTATCACCCAATGTATTCTTATCTGGAGCACCGGGCTATCGGAGTCTGTTAGCGATCATCACAATTCTTCGGGTTCAAATCTTTTGATGTCAAGCTACTCACCCAATCCCCACCAACAGCGACGTTGAGTATGACATAGAGTGGGCTCTGGCAGAGCGCCTTCCACGTCTTGAGGTCTCCAATCTTTGATCCGGTAACACTATGAAATATGCGACCGTCCATATACCAAGTAATCGACTGTGATTTGAAGTTGCTGTTCCTCCGGTCGAGCTGGACGCGCCAAACGTGATAGTTGTTGTCGGGGATAGGAGCCTGAGATGTGATACCTATAGGCTCGTTGCAAATACCCCCGGGCATTTTGTCGCAGTGAACAGCACCGTAGCCAGTCTTTTCACCGTTGATGTTTTCCAGGATATCAATCTCTCCGCAGGTAGGCCATGCAACTCCCTGGCGCATAGCTTCACCGAGTAGCCAGAACGCAGGCCAGATACCCTTTTTGTGCAGCTGCGCGTTGCCTCCGAGTCGGATGCTTGCCTCGAGCCTGGTGATCTTGCCGATTTTCGGAGTAAATGTGTATTTGCTCTCAATTCGGGAAGAAGTCCAGTTGATGGGTGCAGACGGAGTGTACAGAGGTATCAGTTCGAGAGTACCTTTGCCACTGTGGCGAAGGTTGCGCGTGTTCTTGACATATCGCTGGACCTCATTGTTGTAGTTCTTGTCTCTGACGATTATGTCCCAACTGTTCTCGCTAGGTAGAGTACCGAAGCTTCCGGCGAATGTCTGTTGCCAGACGCGAGTGTAGCCGCTGTATGTGGGAGGCTGCAGGGCCGATGTAATGGCAATGAAGCAGGCGACTGCCGCAAGAATCCAATGGCAGGATGCAATCATGATCGAAAAGACAACACGAAAGCGACTGTGAGGCGTCGACAGGGTGCTGGGCGCACAAGAAAATGAAGGGGAAAAACGGGTGTCAAATGCACCAAGAAAGCAAGACCTGCGATCAGCCGCGTTATTAACTACTTTATTTCCTCTCCCCTTTCAAGTTCCCGCCACAGGAATCTTTGTTAAAATAGGTATCCTGGTATGTCCATCTTGATTAAACTATCGATTGGCGTATGCCGGATCGGGAGCTAGGGCGTTGTGTACCAGGGGCCTGGACTACTCGGGGGTCAGTTGATGCGTGTTAGTGGGAGCTGCCTTGAACATCTAGAACTTTCCGTGCCTGATTTGGAGCTAATGACTGAATCCGGATTGATCTATTGAGCGCTAACAGCACGGCTCAATCAACAGCCGATGCGGCGTCTCGGAGGCGTCGCGTTCCTGGCATGTGGCGAACATTATCGTTGACGGACCTGAAGCCATTCCGGTCTTGGACCCTGCTAAACCTTGTCTAGCCCACAAACTGATGACTCAAGGCGAATTGGGGAAGCATGGACCGATCCAACGAGTGCGTTTTCGCTTGAGTAGAGTCAAACCGTGTAGCCGGTAGCAACCTTGTCTTGAACCGATGAGACATACAAGGCGTTTTTGACAAAGACTAGACACCGTTTGCACCAGCGACACGTGTGGATGGCATATAATGATCACTTATGTCCACAGCGTAATACTTCTTTCGCCTTGCATTACTTCTCTATCTAAGGTCATTGGAGCATGGACTGTCAGATAACCACCCCAACACTCATGCATGCATTACCCTTACGACGCCACAGCTACCCTTAGAACTAAAAAGAATCCCCGTATCCGCACAAAGTGTAGCAAAAATACCAGGATTGGGACGAGAATAATCACCAGAGAAATCCCGAGCAAGAATGGATTGGAGATGATGCGAGCAAGTAGCATCCCAAGCAGCAGCCAAATACCGATGCCTATCATCTCCCTGTCCGAGAATTCGCTGCCGTGCACGCCCTTCAGGTACCCCCCACCCTCGTAGTTCATCATTGCGATGCACATGATGAGCGACGTGAAGATGAACAACGCGTCTACGCAGACCAAGCCGGTCCATGTCCAAAACTCGACCGCAGCCGCGATGACGGATATAATGTTGAGAAATATGGAGACGATGATGAAAGACACCATGGCAATGCCCAGCTTCTCGGCTGTAGAGTGTTGAATGGGTTTGTCGATGGTCTTCCGACACTCTTGTATGATTGCCGAGCCGTTCGGGTTTCCGGCCGAGCTTGCTTCTTCAAGGTCTTCTAAAACGGCCTTGGCAAGATTCAGCGACGGAGGAAATCGACGCTTGCAAGATGTTTTGCCGTCAACGACCCTGCAAGTGCCTAGTGTTGAGGATATGCTGTCAGTTAAACTATTCACCACACCGAGAGAGCCACTCACCAGATAGGCCAAGCTTGTACATATCGGGGATGTAGTCGGCAGTTGCATTATCGCACTCCTGTCCCCAGATAAGGGTCAGAGTTGACCGCGGCCAGTTGACGATGCTGTAGTCTTTTTCCAAATTACTTCCGCAGCCGGCGAGAACGCAGATGGAGAGGGCGATGATGCCTGAGTACGATAACAAGATTAGCATTCAGGGAGCCGTACACAATTCCCAGACTTGGATAGCAAGAGTAAAGAAACGTGGCAAGTACCCAGATTCCAGAAACCAGCCCAGAATGCAAGAATCATCTGAATATTCATCACTGCTGTGACTTGCTGAGTTGGTGATTGACAATGAACGCCTGGGGCAAAGTCGTCATCACAAGAGCATAGTCAAAGAGGAGCACACGTTCTATTTGTACACGATACATGCTGGTAATCCCCTCAATACACTCGAGCAGGGCGACATGGCCTAACCAAGATAGATAAGATGTCGGCAATTGCAATCGCTTGTTTCTACGCGCCCACAGGAATGAATCGCACACTCCTCCGCTCCAGCAACCAGTCAGAGCCCACGACTTCGACGATCTCGCTAGCAAAAGAGTAAAGCCTCTGAGCTGCAAAACCCCTTCAATTTATCCTCACCGCGTGCCTACACGAGTGCCTGACAGCGAGGTCTTGGCAGCAGCTCACCCCGGCCAGCTGAACTCGCTGCCGCGCTGTGACTGGACAGGCAAGTTATGGCGTCGTTAGCTTGGGCGCCAACGTTTTAAAGTCTTCTGGGGAGCGGTTAGAACTGATGCTTAAAATCAGGACCCTTTGACAGTTTATTTGTCGTTAAGCGAGTTGAGTGTCTTGAGCGGTGATGAGGGCATGCAGGTGACGAAAACACAGCCGTTCCTTGCATTGCAAGCTGAGGTTCTCCTTGGGAGATACAGTAGGGTATTTCTATAATTAGTAGATTGTTTAACACACAAGGCTGACTTGTCTTGTGACTATCCTCTAAAAGGAGCAGTTACAGGCTGATCAATCCTTCGAGGGGAGATCGACGGACATGGGCGAACCATTCTTCTGATATTATGCCTAGTCCATTCAACTATTCCCCAGCGCAGTACCTCCTAACAACATCTACCAACTGCCCCCTCGTTCTCTTCCCACCAAACACCTGCCCATGGTCCAGATCCTGGAACCAAAGCACATCAACCTCGTCCCCCTTCCACATCCCCTCTTTCAAGCTTCCATTGTTCAACACCCAATCTTTCGCCCCTGTCAAATATGCTCCAATAGCCTTTGTGTCCACAATCGCATCTTTCCCCGCCAAGACGACGGTTACACGGTGAGCTTGGAGGTCTTCCTTCCACAGGACGTTGTCGGTCCAGAAGAAACGTCGGAAGAGCGTGTGCGAAACGCCCATATCCTTTGATCCAAAGTAGGACAGAAAGTATTCATTGGCGTGGTTCGGCTTTCGATAGACCTAGAGCATTCAATTGTTAGTAGCTGAGACCATGCAAAGACACTAGAGAGAGTTCACAAAGTTATACGCCACATCGGGGAGATGTAAAAGAAAAGACACCGGATCGACGAATACAATCGGTCCAATGCTTTTCGCGATGCTCGGTGTATGGAGAAGATGCGCCGCGACTACGCTTCCGTAGCTGTGATCAGCTGGATCAGTATAAGAAAACAACATTTGACAGAGGAGAACCCACGAGTGCGAGACAAGCACGAATTTGTCCCATCCATGTGCTTTCAAAATACAGTGAATCTCCTCGCACATTTCATCCTTCAACATTGCCTGAGCAGTTAACCTGGAGCTGATGGGCAATATCTCAATGGCAATGATTCCCACCTGCCCATCAGTTGCTTTTTCTCCGTCATCAGCGTTGATGTCGGCCAAGAAATTGACATATGGGTAGAGACCGACGCCGATTCCGTGGATGAATAAGATAGGTAGCCTCGTCTGGGAGGTGTGTGGCCGGTACCAGTAGGTGAGGGACTTCGCAGGCGAGTGACAGTTGGTGAAAAGAGTGACGAAACGTGAGGGGAATGTTGCAAGAGACCGTAGCAGCGATGTGCGGTGGAAGTCGAACGAGTAGGCGAGCAGATAGACGGACGCGATAGTATCGACAACAAAGATACACTGTAGAGTAAAGTGAGTTTCATAGCTTGGCTATACTTTTTTCTCAAGAGACTTACCAAGTACCAGGTCAAACTCCTGTGCAACATATCGACCTTGTCAAGTGTCAATCTCAGACACTTTGCGTTGCCGCGCCCAGGTTCGAATTTCCTTCCCAACAGTGTCTCCATTTCTCCAACACAGTACTCTATCTCTTCATCATGAGCCGGGTCCTGCTCCCTCGTGCTGAGATACGCCCACCGATAAAACTCCTTGACATTCTCCCGTTTGATCTCGGCCGGTGGCGCATCCAAGAACCATTTGGCCAGAAACCGCTCAGGGTCTGGGATGTTTCCGTGACAGCGCCAGAACAAGCTTCGCCGTTCTTCACTTGACGTGGCAGTTGGATGCGTTGCGGCTTTCTGGAGGTAGGCTTTGCGCGGGAGGTATACAAGAAGGTAGAAGACTGTCTCGAGAGCTAGCCATGCCTCTAAGATGCGCGGCAGGTTGAATGGAAGATAGACCACCAGGTTGACCAATGAATAGGCAATGCTAAGGGGCGCAACCAGATAAAGGAGGACGATACATGATCTGATGAAAACGTAGTCCCAGGTGGAAGTTCCTACCATAACGACGTGGACGGAGTTGCTACTGTTGGTATTGAATTCGTGAGTTCAGGTTCCAGTCGGGGAATAAAGAAAAATATACTATCATGTCACCGAATAAAGTTCTCTTTCGAAACGGCCATGGTTGGCCATGTTGTCAATCTCGCAACACAGTTGCGTCATGTATATAGTTGAATATTTCTGTTGAACACGAAACTATGGGTTTTGTTGGGGTTTTTAGCTGCTCGCCTCGCCTCGCCTCGCCTCGGAGTCCGACAGCTCTGGCATGTGAAGGATAAGCGCTTGGCTTACACGTGAAAGTAGCTCTTGAGCCGCGTTACTTGTTCAAACTATTGCTGAATAATGTCGATAAAATACAGTTTAATGAGATCTTACTCCAAGTATGAATGTGAGATGCCATTCTTTGACTGAATAAAGCGGTAGAATTGCACATGGTGCGTTCAACTAGGAAAATGCCTAACTTAGGGCACAGCCTCAAATTGCGGACCTCATGTTCCCTCGAGCTCAACGGAATCTTACATACATCTATCCTAGGACTTAGAAAATTGTTCCAAAGTCTTCCAGTGCTTCGGGTTATGTTGAAGACGTGACTTGCTCTGTACTATTACTGAAACACTGAACAAGAATAATCTCTATCAACCAAAGGTGGTGACTTTTCATTGCTTCGAAAAGAAAAAATCTTAGACCGACTAACTCCAGTTACAGATATTTAAACCCGTTAAAACCTGCCGACCCCGTTTTTCCCGATGCTCAGAGTCTCTAGCTCTTTCAACCGTTCATGACTGCGCTTCTTATTCACCTCGCCCACCAGTGCAAGCAACCATCTACGCTCATGCTGATGTACATCCTCTACATGTCCGTACAAAGCTCCAAAATGCACCAGGCCATCGCAGAACGGACAAATCCGGTGACACGTTTCTTCTATGTGCTGAATGCGAGATTTCTCGTTGGGGAGCGAGACGTCACATATCTCGCATCGGTCCTGAGCCTGATGAATCTTGTTACTGAGAGCATGTAGCTTGACTTTGGTTTTTTGAATCGCATCCAGTAAAGGCCCGCAGTATTTGTGAAATCGAATGTCTTTTAGAGACTTCTTGTCTGGGATGTCAGATTCAAAGTCCGAGATCGAAGGCAAAACAAATGTCATCAGCTCTGCCAGGAGCTCTGTTGAACACAAGCCCACAGGTTCAGGTGTGTCGGTAGGCCGCTCGATGATACTGCGTGAGGGATCCAGCAACTCATGACCTGAATCGCTTG
Organism: Fusarium cicatricum; assembly: GCA_021730345.1. Lineage (NCBI taxonomy): Eukaryota > Fungi > Ascomycota > Sordariomycetes > Hypocreales > Nectriaceae > Fusarium > Fusarium cicatricum. Next base: position 61,137 of record JAJODA010000422.1, read on the forward strand.
CAGCTTTGAAGTCAGTGCTCCATGAGTCGACTTGCAAAAACGGCTGCTCTTTGGTGTGGTTTTCGGCGTCTTTAATGCGGTTGTCTCGACGCCAAGGTATACGGCGTCGCAACCATGATTGGAGACGATTTGGCATGTCGTGCGTATTTTTAGGTGGGAGAATGCAAAGTTAGTGAGATTGACGAGATGGGTGAAGAAATAACTACGGGAGAAGGTACGATTTGGTATTTATACATGGCTTCTACGTTTCGAACAAAGAAAGTGGCCATGGGAACAATGTCTAAGTTGAGTGAACCAATGTGCCGCCAAGTCGCCTCTTAACGTGGCAGAGCAGGGATCTCCTGGATCAATACTAATTATGTCAAAGACAACTCTTTGTAGCTGAAGAAAGGCGTCTCGGCTTATGGGTATTGGTCTCTGACTCGTACAAAGAGAGGATTGTAAGTCTGTCTCACAAGCTTTCAACTCTTGGCCTGCTTGCTGTTACCCATCGCATGAACCTCTACGTCCACCTTATCCGTGTTTAGGCTGGGCCATGATAATTCTTTGCAGGTCCTGATCTCTTCCAGCCATAGCCTCAGCTGTCGGCCGGCCATATGCCTCTTCTGTTTGACGTGAAACCTTGTCCGTCCAGTCCTCATTCTTGGGTGAGCTATCCACCCGCGTGGCAGATCTCGCGACAGACGTATCTTTCAAGCTTACATCACCCGAGTCATCCCAACATCCTTCAATCGTTCCTGAGAGATGGTGCATAAACGCCCCGATCCCACCGCTCCCCCCTGCAAAGTTGTATGTTTTGAAAGGGCCGGCCACAGCCCACCGTGGTGCCAAACTGCTCTCCATGATGGTGTCCAGATCCTTTGCCGACACTACATCGTTGGCAACTAGGTGACAGGCCTCGCGGAAGAGGGCAAAGGCTAAACGGTTACCAACAAAGCCTTGGGTTTCCTTTTTGATCAAGACTGGACGGTGGCCTGAGCCAAGTCCAGCGAAGTAGTCCATGGCGAACTTTGTTCTCTCTGGTGCGGTATGCGGCGATGGGACAACCTCTATCAGAGGCATGACATGAGGCTTATCTCCTTGTCAGTTAAGTCACGAATTGTTAGACAACGATGATTACGCACTGGGTTAAAGGGATGGACAACAAGAACTCTGGATTTATCCTCCAGTTCTTCCACCTGCTTTGAAGCACATATACCTGAAGTTGAACTCCACAGGTGAGCATTGGCTGGTGCAAACTCCATCACTCGGGCCCAGTTTGACTGTTTGAAGTCAACTTTATCCGGCCCTTGTTCCTGTACGATGGTCGCGTCCAAGCAGGCTTCTTTGATAGAAGAGCATATCAGCAGCCGACCGGCAGACCTCAAGTCCGGAACAGATAGCGCATCTCCGTTTTCTCGTTTTATAGATTCGAGATATACAGGCAATAGGGTTGAAACATGGTGCTCGAGGTCTTCTCGCACGTCATATAGCCTGAGCTTGGCGTTGGAGTATTGGAGATGCAGGGTGGCGAATGAGAGGCCGATAGTGCCAAGTCCAATGAGAGCAATGGTCTCTTGTTGGGGAGAATCACCCATCTTGACATATGCAAAGAGTTACAGGATGCCTCGGCCTGCGTTTGAGTGGTTGATGATAGTGAAAGTCGTAAGTTGGCTGCGCGTCGCGGGGATGAGGGGAAACGCATCCGAGGTCCAGACTCAAGCTCCGAAGCCGCTGTCACGTCCCAACAATTTGTGGTCTTACATGGCAACATTTGACAGGGACATGAAGCAATAACACAATCAACAGAATGGCTTCAATAATCTAAATCTTCTAGCTAATCACAAGGCAACCACGGCATTTGTCGCCGAAACTTGCCTGTTTAACGTATCTACAAACTGGATAGAATCTGAGCGTTCTACCACGTTTGGTTCCGGGATGGGCTGAAACTTCCCTTGAGCCAGCGCGTCTGGGATATAATCTCCAAAGATGGCTTCGGCGAGTGGTGTTCCAATGATGCTTGTTGATAGAATGAGTTGTGCAGTTACGCCCTCTGCCAGATCAGCCGGTGGCCTCTTGACGCAAATGACCTTGAGTTCGCCTTTGGCATCGGCAATTGCCTGCGCCGCCTTTCTCATGGCATCTTCTGAGCCAGTACCATCCAATGCGCCCGCCAGATGCTTCTTTTGGAGAAGTGAAGCAATGTCCTCTGCTACACTCGAAGACTCCTCGTCGAAAACGTAGTCAGCCCCCAGGCTCTTGACGTAGTCGTAGTCATGTATCGATGTGGTCGCGATGACCTCGTAACCCGCCGACTTGGCCAGCTGGAGTGCTGTTCCGCCAATGCTGGAAGACCCTCCCCAGATCAAGACGGTCTCGTTGGCTGATTCAGGGTCCAAGCTGGGGTACTCCATCATTAACGTCGCGTCCCCGAAAAGGCCATAGGCGGCCGTGGCGACAACCAGTGGAAGGACTATCGCATCATCAAACGGCATGCTATCGGGGATTGTCGAGGCACAATCTGAGCGGAGGACCGTGTATTCTTGCATAGCGGTCCTGGTGTTGACTTTGCCGGCAAGTGAAATCGCGTATCCCACAACCCTGTCGCCAGGCTTGAAGCGAGTGATGTCGGGACCAACAGCAGCAACCGTGCCTGCGACATCGATGCCAAGCATAGTCGGATAGGTAGCCAGTCGTTGGCTTGCTGCATCTGCGGGATTGACCGCTAAGGCTGCGCTCTTGACGACGATGTAACCTGGCCAAGGGTCTCTGAAAGGTGCAGGCTTCATCTCCGGCGATGGCGTCTCTTCCGTTGTGGCCCAGCTGACGTTGCTCGAGGGCATTGAAACCTGAATGTGATTTGCAGCTTGACAATGCCAACGACGTCAAAACACCGAAAAATTTTGTCACTTTTTATTACGGACTAGGCCGGCAAGAAGTCCAGGGGAGAGCTTGGCAGGAAATGGTATTTAAACCGGAGGAAGCAGCCTGCGGGGGTGAAATAATGGCCGCTTTCGATTGTCCCAGGTGTTCTGTGACGTTATCGGCAGGCCACGAGACTTTGCAGACTCGGTAGCGTGGCCTTAACGTCGAATGAAGACGCTAGGAAATGATTCTGGATCTGCGTCAATTGGTGAACAAGGTTTGTTACGTCCCGAATGCGGTCTTCGGTAGCTTGGAAGCCAAGAAGCATTCCGGTCTGTTTAGGACCAAGTCTAGCGCGGTGGCAAAGGCCTAGAGCGTCCACCTCCACTGGTATGTGATTTATTCCTTCAGTCATTTCGGGCCAGCAAAGACCTCAAGCCCAGTGGGCCAATCCTGGTCTATCCGCTACTTCTAGCGCTGAGGGGCGGTGTAAAGGCACAATAATGTTTCATCGCTGGGAAACTATTATGGCTGTATGGGTTTCATGAGCGTCTTGAAAGTCTAACAATGCTATGTACTTTCTTTGGACCCTGCATGTCTTGAGCGCACACGGCTAAGGTGATCATTGGTTTGAGTTGTAGGCACTTGTTGTTGTAAGCATTGGCTATAATGCTTGAATTAGGAAGAAAACTGTGTTGTTAATTATTGTAGAAGCGCCTTTTCTTGAGAGAGCAACATGCAACAGACATAGAATTGTACCCAAACAAGTTAGCTTCCATTCAACAGTCCTTTCTTGGGCTATGGTGATGCCGTAGATAATCTATTCAGCGTACACCAGGCCGTTCAACTATACGACCCTCCCCAGAAATTCCTGGTCGGCGAATTAACACTTGAGGCAGGAGTATTCTGATAAGGGTCACTGGAGACAGACGACTGGCGACCAAAGTAAAAACCGGCAGGCTGTTCTTCCTCCGCGTTAGCAACATCGCGCAAGCTGACAGCGTCGGCCTCGGCAGTTTCTTCGTCTTGTTCCTTCGCTGCAAGCGTCGCTCGTGCCGTCTCTCTTGTCTCTAACAGTGCCCGAAGTGATGTTTGGAGAAATTTGAGGCGTGCCCGTTCTGACTTGAGAAGTCTCCCCCCTCTCTTCTCTCTTGTGACAAGGAGAGACTGCAACTCTTCTTCCTCCGCAGCCGCTTTTGCCTCAGCCAGTTCTGCCTCCATCGCAGCCGCTTCTGCCACAGCCGCGTCTGCCTTCTTGCTAGCGTGCTCCTCGGCCTGTCTCATCGCTACGTCCACTTCCAAAGGCGTCGGCGTCGTTGATACTTTTTGTCGTAGCAGCTCCCCGCGCTTCATAAGTATGATGCTATTCAGAAGCACCTTGCTGAGAGAATCGGGTGCTTCCATGCTAGCGAGCATTCCATCAGCTTCTTCAGGCGTCTCGCTCTCCCAGAGCATGAGGATACGGTGTTGAATGTAGACAAAAACACCTGCGTTTTTGCCGGGTGGCAAATCCGGCCCTTCTATGATATCGATGATAGTGGGCAAGCTCAGCTTGTCGCCCACTTCGACCACTTTTTTTCTTGCAAGTTCCCGAAGTAAAGGGAGTGCGAGTAAATGGGCGGCTGCATAGACGCGAATGGCAGTTGTGAACTCGGACACATGTTTCTTGTCGATGGAATCGCCCACTGGTCTAAGGCACTGATAAGCCCCGGTGTACAAGAAGTGCACGATTACATGGCCAGCATCGTAGGTAATTTCGTGTAGCTGGATTCCTTTAATGCCAGAAAATAAAGAGTGTTCCGAACTCGATCGAGAAGTGAGCTCTCGGCTTTGCAGCAGAAGTTGTCGAGGAACTCGGAGGGGAAGGGCTTCTCCTTTGAAATAGATATCCTTGATTTCGCTAGCATAAGGTCTGAACTTATTGTCAGTTTTGTGTACATGAAGAGCAGCGTATTTCTTACGAGGTCTCTGGTCTCGAATCGGTTTCGTGGTCCATACTGGTATTGCGCCTTTGGATTCTTGGTGGCGAATGTGTGTAGAGTTGAGCTGGATGCCAGATGTAAGGAAGTATCACAACGGAGAACGACAAGGTTGCCGTCTTTATGGCATTCCTTCTAGTTTACGCGCGGGGAAATAATTGACTAAAGTGTCTCTATTTGACCGCAAGCTGTAACTTGGATGTGCACAACACAGCATTCTTTTGACTGGATCATGACGCTGATGGATGTGTTGGTCGGCCTCCCACATCAAGCCACTATGCAAGTCCATACTCTTCTCAACCACTCACGTTGGCAGGAGACGCAGCCTGATTGAACACGTACTTGAATACCAAACAGAACGGCCCTTTTCTCATGCAGGAGGCTCTTTCAAGTTCTGCACGCATGAAATCTTCAAAGTGTGGCTGGCGGTCATATTGCATCTGCGGTTTGTGCTTCAGTCCCCGTACCAAGCCGTCGTAACTGCACAATTCCACATACAAACACTCGCTATCAAGCGAGCCTCCACGGGTCGCATGCCATCTTCCAGTTTGTCCAGGCTAGGCTAGTTGCCGTGATCCCCAAGGGATAGACCAGCCCTAGTGATGCAGGAGGTTTACCATACGGCAAGTGGCCGATCATCACACGCACGCAATGTCTGAATGGTCCAATTACATTGCAAGCCACCTCTTCATCACCCCGGGTTTGCGTCTCAGCAAGACGCGCAAACACCAACCAAGCACTGACTGAGTCACAGCCTGGCTGGGCACGCGTGAGAAAAGAGGAAACGGGTAGACGGCTCATTATCCGCCCGAGATAACCGGCAAGAAGCTATTCTGAGACACAATCACTTCCCTGGCAAGGTTGAATGAGCATCAAACAGGCGATCCCGACGGAGGGGGCTGGAAATAACCCTGTACTCTTCAGCGCCACCACGGAAAGAGGCAGGCTCACGCTCTAATTACCATCCCTTCAGTCGTGCACAAAAATGATCAAGTTATGCACTCATCTATTTAGCTCACACTGGGCTGATACCTTGTCTACAGCAGCACAATGGCCTTGGCCACCAGACTAAGCGACTCTAGCTCCTCCCATGTCGCTTCCGTGATGTACTCGTTCTCGCTGTAGCTAGACAGCAAAACCTCATCCCCCTCCAATTCATCATCGCTCTCCCTCTGCACATGGTAAAGCGCTGGGAAAAGACACAGCTTCACATAAACGCCTGGCACGTCGCCCTGTCCACTCGCAGCCTGCGCGTCATCTTGCTTCATCTTGGCCGCATCGAACAGATAGCAAGGTGGGAAGAAGAAGTACTTGAAGCGTGTCGAATAAAGGGCGAGTTTCAGCTTCAGACCCAGAGCGCTGTTCAGGGCATGTGCAAGCCCAGCAAGCGGTTCGTAGTCACCGACCCGCGGCTCTCGAGGTATGAGCAAGGGCAGACCTTGACGTACAAACTCGGCTAGCGACTCTGCTTTTGCTTTGATGATTGTTTCCTCTAAGCCGTCTTGACTTGTCAGGGACTGTAGAGAAACGATGTCGAGATGATGCAGCTCTTGCGGCCCCCCTACACGATGTTTAGTCTTGCGTCACTGCAGCCGTGGATCACAACTTACAGATTGACAAGATGTGCTTCCTGTAGTGATTCAAGACCGGAGAATCAAGCGCCAGGATCTCGGGAAAGTCTGGTTCGAAGACGAGCTGGAAGATGGCAGCGGTGAACAGAGCTGTAAGTAACGTCACCCTGGAAATTCCCTTTGCCTGACTGTGTGTGAGAAGAGCACCCATCTCCTCGCCCGAAATCCGGGCTGACCACGTCTGAGCTGCCTGCTCAAAGCCTTCTTGTTGCGCAGGAATAGCTTGGTCCGGGTCAAGGGTGCAAATGTTGAAGGAAGTGTCTCTGATCTGGTGATAGAGAACATCGTGGCATTCCCGTGCAATGTTCTTGCTTGAGAACCCGGGCCCCCCTGCGTTCTGCGCTTTCATGTCATCTATGAGTCGCTGCAGCCCTCGGTTTTGTTCCCTGACCATGTCCAACTGCGACCGCAGGTCGTATTGTCCAGCGCGTGCGATACCTTGGCGCATCGTGTTGAGATCCCGCTCTGCCTTGAGTTTCTGGGTTCTCAAGGCAAAGGCCTCGCGTCGTTCCATCATCAATTGCTGTTCCATTTCTTTCATTTTCCTTTGGGCTTCTTCAAGCTTTGAATCAACTAGTTGGTCGTCAATCGCTGGTGAAGGGTGAGGGCCCGACTCGAAGGCTTCAGAAGCCTGGGCTTCAACGACTGCAGGGTCATCCTGTAGTCTTGTCCGTGGGGTTTTCCTTGATGTTTTCGCCGAACGAGTTTCCTCGCGCCTTGAAATAAGTTTGATCTTTCGGTTCCTGGATCTGTCTCCGGCCTGCAAGTTGCCATCTCCAAGTAAGTTCTTATCCAGTTCCAGACTCGTAGTGAATGACACTCACGGTTCGTTTCACATCTCGCCCTCTTGGAGGATGGCGTGTCTGACCTGAAGGCTTCCTAATTGAACCTGGCTTTTTGGGAGCTGTATTTGGTCGGGCAGCTGCTTGAGATGGTCTGTTGCTTCGCTCACTGGTTTCGCGGAATGTGTATTTTTTGCCAGGCGGTCCCAGCTCCTCAACCTTTCGTAAAATGTCGTCCCTGTCTTCCGCTGAGAGCGCGAGGCTGTGAATACCATAAAGGAGCAGATCGTTGTATGAGAATGAGTTGTTGTTTTGGAATTTTCTTGCTATGTGCGGTAGCTTTTTGCGAATCTGCTCCCAAGTGTAATCCGTGTTGGTTCTCTCCCTCAAGCATTCGCTGACTGAGCCTTTAAAGTCACTCCCAACATACGATACGCACCATTGGAGGTGTGCCAAGAGCCAGCGACACTGCTCGACACTCCATATCCTTGAAGACTTCAGATTCTCCGCGTTTGTTGATGTCTCGACTTGATCTTCGGCCATGGCTGCGCGGTGAAAATCGTGGTGAGTGGGGGTTGGAGTCTGGAGGAAGCCCAACGCATGCTCAAGGCGAGGCTGTGAAAACGGGGCCCCCTCCCTTTTAATTCAAGTTGCATTGTGGCTTGTCAAAAGAAATCATTAGTATCTGGGCTGTATTGGTGGTTCGGGTAGTGGCACAGTACTAGCATGCATGTCTGGTCACATCTTGGGTTGCATAAAATGCCAGAGACAGCCATTGGCTCACAGATAGCAAACAACCAACATGCCTGCGTCAACACGGGTAATCGCCTTGGCAGTCTGTTTGAGGCACGTCGAGCTCAGAATGAACCGCCAAAGAGTCTTTTCTCCTTCCTCCTTCCTATAACTTCTGAGAGTCGCCCCTTTCCCCTTGACAAGTTTCGCACCTCTCACACACTCACTCACTCACTCGCTGCCATTCGAAACCTCACCCAGCCATGTATTCAATGAACAACCCCCTTCGAAACCGGGTCATCTTGTCCCTGGACATGGGCATGAGCCACTCATCCATGTCATATGTCCGCATACCCGGGGGAGTAGACTCGAGGTATATCAGTCCTGATAACATCAAGACGATTGGAGATTATCCGGGTACCATTCGAAGTGGGCTCCCAGACGATTTTATGCACAAGGAAGTCCTTTCAGCGCTCATGTACCCTCTCAAAAACAAGAGTTTTCGTCACGACGGGTCACAGGAAAGAGATGAAGACTCCGAGGGCGTCATGGAAATGGACTCCGATGATTACCGGATAGACACATCTGGCAAGGACGATCCTATTCAATCTTCGCCCGACACGCTCCGCTGGGGTTCTGAGGTTAGTGAGCAAAGCTGCGACACTGCCGGCATTTCACCTACGCGCTGGCACCGGCTTGGGGACTTCAAGATCCTCCTGGATGAGAGTGACAAAACAAAGGAACGCAGAAAAAGACTGAATAAGGAGATCAAGATGCTCGTCAAGCGGGGCATGCTCAGAAAGCGCGATCCTGTTCTCAACGTCATCGAAGACTATCTCACTAATCTTCTGATACATGCCAAGTCGCAACTTCGAGAGAATGGGGTTCGCGATAATTGCGATATCGAGATGGTGCTCTGTGTGCCCGCAATCTGGCGCCAAAAGGCCCGCCGATTGATGCATACGGCCCTTGCGCGGGCCTTGAGTCGCGCCAACTTCCAGAGTGTCGATGTTGAGAACAATAGCATCGAAAACTTGTTCGTGGTTTCTGAGCCCGAGGCTGCAGCAACTTACATGCTGAACCAATCGAACGATCAAATCCGGGTATGTGCCCAAGCCTCTCGTTGCGCAGTCCAGCTTTCTAACCTTGCGCAGTGCGGCGACGTTTTTGTCCTTCTTGACGCAGGTACAGTGTATGGTGCTTTATCACAAGCTAAGTGACTGACTTCGTTCCAGGAGGTGGCACGGTAGACGCCAACACGTATAAGGTACACAGAGAAGAACCTTTGCGGTTAGAAAGGGAGGCAGTAGAGCCAAGTGGTAAGAAGACACCAATCATTCCGAGATCATGCAGCTCACATTTAGACAGGTGGACTCTGTGGCTCCGAGTCGTTGAACGATGAGTTCAGGAAATACCTTCTGGGACGCCTCAAGGACGAGACATATCTAGAGAAAAAAGGAGAACGTCAGACCATAAAGGGCATCGTTGATAGCCTTGTCTTGAACAGGTTCGAACTCACGACCAAGCGGGGCTGGGATTGCTATAGTTATGCTTGCAAAAAGGGGATAAGGCCATTCCCGGTCACTAGTCTCGAGAATTGTGAGGCGAAAGGGTTTAGGGACGGTGCAATTGTGATTCCCGTGTAGGTTTCTTTTTCTCACATCCCTTTACTGTTTTTGCGGCTTTCTAATGATAATTCAGGGGTGTTATTCAAGACATGTTCAATACTTGCCTGGAAGAGATTGGGGATATCTTGACGAAGCAGATTATGGGAGCAAGCAGCAATGGCTGTGCGGTTGACGTTCGTTTTGTCATCTCTTCCCCTTCTTGAGCTCAGATTTTAATAAGACATGCAGAAGGTTGTTCTCATCGGCGGTTTTGCAGCCTCCAAGTCTCTCAGGCAGTACCTTCGGGGATTCTTGAGACAATATAACAAGGACCACGGGTCTCATGTCGAGCTGGTTCCTCCGCCTGTAAAGTACGTCCATCTGCCCATCACGTACCGTCCTCGGCTAACCGGTGCTCGCTGCTATCAGAAACAATGATCATTTAGGAAATGTTGTCAACGCTGTGTCGGTGGGAGCAGTCATGCGTGCTCTCAACAAAGAGCATGGTCCTCAGAGAATTGCCAAGTCCAGTTATGGACTTTTGAGGACTGAGGGGTATTCGGACCATCCCGAACACAAAAGGCAAAACCCGTGGCTAGGTCTGGATGGCCATCTGTGGATTGAAAACGCCATTCAATGGTATATCAAAAAGGTGTGTTCTTCTTGAGGCCTCGGGGAAGCTTGTACACTAACTCGTTGCTGCATAGGGCGACACCCTTGCTTCGATGCACGAAAGCGATCCGATTCCTTGCCATCAGATCTTCAAGATCGAGAAGGAATTTACGAAGAGGCTGATCTGCGTGGAGCAGATCTACGTATCCGATAAAGAGGTCAAGTGCCACTACCGAAGCACGCATCGCTTCAACGCTGGTATGTATACCCACCTACCGCTAACTATACTGCTGACCAGTCCGACAGGGGCCGAGAAAGTTGCTGAGTTGCGTATTGACTTTACACCACTGCTGCTGCAGGGCCGGATCGAGACGCTAGAGGAGGCAAGGGGCGAGGATGGAAAGATTATCCGTGTTCGGAGATGGGTAGTCAGGTATAATGTAGTCCTCAAGGTGGTGGACCGCGACTTGAAGTGTGAGTTTCGCCCATGACATTAAGCATTGAGTCAACTGCTAACAATAGGTAGGCCTCGTCTTTCACGACGGCCAACTGTACAATCAGTGCCGGGTCAGTATTGTGGACGGTTTGCAGTCGGGGGTCGAGTGAAGGTTGTGATACCGGGAGGAGTACGAAAGACTACGGAGACTGCAGGTTTGGCGGTGTTATGGTACAAACTCATGGTTCGGATTGGCACTGGAAAAGATGATGCCGGAGTACTGGTTTGATTTCGGCTTGTTTTTGGTTCATCGTGGAGACTACTTTGGAATACTTCGATTCTTGGTACTTTGAAACAATTTTAGTCAATTTTCGATCGGAATGGTTAGCATGTCTCAAGGTTAGCAGGGCAACCAGGTGTAACTCTTCAAGGATTTTGGTATAAATGCCAAAGATCGGTACGGAACCGAGTACACGTTCCAGTATGCTCCGCAAAGTATTGGAGAGGTAACTCAGAGTGAGATCTCGCTTTGAAACCAGTCATCCAACAAGCTGTGGAAGAGTGCAAGACAAAAGCACGCGTACAGTGCGCCTGCGTACATTTGTTCAACCTCGGTCCCTTACCCTCTTCGGACGGAGTATACAGCCTTTGACCAGAGTCCCTGGAGAGCACCAAAGGGACGCAGACTACGAATACGACCCACCAAGAAACTGGCTATATATTCCCAACTATCAAGCTTCACTGATACATACGACCATACCCATCGGAAAACTCGGGATCCCGTCCGCTCTCCCATAGATAAGCCGGTGAGGGGCGGATTAGTAGTTGGGTCGGTGACGACCAGCGAATCCCCGCTGTTGTATGTTTTTTGCCAGTTATTCTTTTTGTCGACGCTGTTTTCGACAGCAATGCCAACCCTTTTGAAACACATCTACCGGTGTTTCAAGCAGTATGAAGGGTTGGTAAATAGTCCTTTTTCGATAACGAGGGACAGTTTATAATCGATATCAGTGGCCGTAAGCGAGGGGAGTCAGTCATCGAAAGGAGTCAACAACTCTGTAAAACCTTGAGGAGTTGTTTCGTTAGAGTAAGTTTGGTTTACTAGAAATTGGAGCTGGACACTATTTTTCTGGGACCAAGAACAAACTCGCGTCTACTCTGAAGGCATCTCGTGTCCCTGCTGGGTTACTTGACTCTGTCTCGACTGTGGTGTGTTTCGCTTCAAGGGTAGGTACTAGTGTCATCCCCTACCTAACCGTGACCCCACCTAACCGCGCGAATTCTACACTAAAAATAGCTAAAATATACCCTTTTTAAGAGGCTCTAAAAATTCTAATAAAATTCTTAGAGCTAAGTTAAAATTTATATTTATATATAAGTATTTAAAATAATTAATTCTTTTTTTTTATC
>JAJODA010000423.1:0-123214 GCA_021730345.1 Fusarium cicatricum
TTTGGCGCTCTCGGCGAGGAGGTCTACATCTGCTACCCCAAGCATGGCGTCGGCCTGCGCGATCTCCAGCAGATTGTCAAGTTCTTCCAGGACTAAGGGAAAGAATTTCTTCTCTCCCCTAATTCAACCAAAAAAACACACACCAAAAACCCAAACCTAGAACGCTGCAGAGCAGATAATAACAAACAAACAACAACAAAGGAAGTCGGAGTGGGAGTAAGGGCTGGATATGATTCAGGTTGTTTTGTTGCAAAGATACCATACATGAGATGGCGGAAAGCAAGCATGGGAATGATGACGATTATGACACGGCCTGGACTTTTGTAAACGGGCTGTTCTTATACTTTGGTTTCAGTTGGTTTTTTTCCGCACTCACCGTTGAGGAGTTTTAATGTTTTCTTTTTTCTTATTCTTGTCTGCGACATAGTTTTGCTACTACCCCCTCAGATACCAAAACCGGGATGGAATACCTCTAGACGGAGCATGCCAGCAGACAGTGCTTGCTGATGTATACCTATACCTAGTTAAGAATTTTGTTTACCAATATGACTGAGTACCTAGGAGTCGATGCTCTGTGAATCATTGATTTCTCATTGCAGCCTTTGCTCAATGTTAAGAATCAAGGTCGTGATCTTAAGGTGACGGCTTCTTTATCAGCCGACACGAAGTCTTATGAGCCAATCAAGGTTCAAGACTAGATGCGAAGGGTAGAAGTCAGACGACTGCTTGAACATTGATGGATAAAGAGTGTTGTAACAATGTGCATTATTTATCAAGACATCAATTGGTTTGTCCCTACTTGATTCCAAATGGACATCAAACAAGTACTCGCCAACTAAAGCGCCCGCCCAATCCGCTGTGTGTGGAACCGCAACACCATCAACAACCACTATATTCGGAGCCCCAGCTGTAGCAACGCCCGTACTTACCTAGATACTATCTGGAGGTGTGTTTGTCGACATGCTGTAATCACAATCGCGCAGAGCCAGGATGCAATGCAGACCTGCTGTTGCTCAGCTTGCATTGAAGGGTATATAATAAAGAGTTATTCATCAATATTTCAATCAGCCAATGGGGGCGTGGCGCAACGGCTAGCGCATCTGATTCCAGCAATGGTATCTCCAGAAGGTTGTGCGTTCAAATCGCATCGCCCTCATCCTTTCATTTTTGCGATTGGGCGTAATATCTATGTATATACAAGCTCTCAGCGCTGGATCAGTAGTCGGGTTGATGACGACCAGTGAATCCCCCATGAAACTTTTTTTTCTATCTAACCTTGTGACATGCTGCTGCCCGGGATGTTTCCTTTTGCTAGTCTTTAGTGCTGGAGAGTTGTCGAGATGGACGACAGGGTTGATATAAAGGGCCCTCGGAAATAAATAGCATTAGCTATCGGGAGGCTGTCCGTTGTATAAGCTGAGCCTATAGAAAAAGTATATTATAACACCGTGTGTAGCTACTATACTCTCTGGACTGAAATTCTGCGCATTAGGGGAATTGTTGTGGAAGGATAGATGCTAACTCAATACTTCGTAGCATCTCATCTGTCTAGGGGTAGAGGGGCAGTCCAAGCGAGTTGATCAAGTGCATATTATTGTACTTTTAGAAGAGTATAGGTAAGCTCAAAGGCCGGCCTCATCATGGCATCATTCTGTGTTCTTCCAGACAACCAGGTATCCATCATGTCCTCCAAATCCTGCTTTTTCTATAACATTCCAGCCATTCATGACTTAGTCAAACACATCTGTAGCGAATCTCTCGTTGCGGTTCTTCTCAAACCAAGCACGGGCTCTCTCCTCAGTCGAACCACCCTCGAGATTCTCCTCGGCCCACTCCACTGCGAGGCGAACACTGGCATCCTCGATCGCCTTGCCCACCTCTCGACTTCCACAGGTATACACCTTGGCGCCCTGATTCCACAACTTAAAGATATCTTCGCGGTCGTGGTAGAGCCTGTCTTGTACGTACTTGCATCCTTCTGACTTATCCGTTGCTCGAGAATACGCCCGTCGCACATCAACGGCCTCCATTTTCTCCCAGCGGTTCAGTTCCTCGGCATATATGTCGTCGACTTCAGGGTCACGGCAACCAAAGAAGAGCATAGCGGGCGCAAGTTTTCGTCCTGCAGCGAGCATAGCAGCTCGTTCCTGGATGAAGCCGCGGAAGGGAGCCAGTCCAGTTCCGGCAGCGATGCAGATGATGGGGGTATTCTCAGCGTCACTAGGCAGATGGAAAGCCGCAGCTGAAGGACGAACAGAGACGTGAAGCTTCTCGCCAGGAGAAAGACTGGAAAGGAAGTTGGTTGCGACTCCAACATGACGACCCTGGCCGGACAAGGAGGGTACATCGAGAAGAGAATATGTAAGCGTGAGCTTGGAGGGGTCCGCAAGAGGGGACGAGGAGATGGAGCTAGTTTTGTCAGTAAGGAGTTCTCATGATGGAACAGAGTCTTGACTTACTATTGGCGGACTCTCATAGGGGGCAACATGGCAAGGTATGAGCTAATGGGAAGGGCGATGGTTGGGTACTTTTCGAGAAGATCCAGCACAGACACCTTCTTGACCGAGACCTCTTCCTGATAGCCATCACCAGCAAGCCTCCCAAGCTCTTGGATAACATGTTTATCTTCGGTCGCGTCCGCTAGGGCAAGAATGTTCTATGTACCACATCAGTAAAAGTCCACCGCAACAGCAGAGGCGGAGCTTACCCTCTTGGTTGCAGGCTGAGACAGCTCTACGAAAGCACTAAACACATCGAAAGCACTTGTATTGGCGTTGGTTGGCAGAGTAGTAGGCCCATCTGACTGGATCTTGAGGAAAGCATCCCAGGCGAGCCGGAACCGGCGGAAAACGCGAGCAACGGTGGCTCTGGGGTTAAGGGGCAAGATGGCGAGGTAGTCGCCCGTCTTGTAGGTCATGCCCGTAGGAAGATGGATCTCAATGTGCTTCTTTGGAGGTCCAGATGTGGTCAATGTCTTCTCGGAGACGACTAGAGCTTCTTCGACATCCTGTCGAAGTGTCGTTTTTCGAGGAGTAGACACTTCTACCAACAAGCCCCTCTGCGAACCTTGTGCGTCGCTGTCGTCACTAGCACCGTACTTTTCCTTGAGTCCTGGCCAGAGCACCTCGTCTTCCCAGGTTTCAAAGTCGCTGAACATGTCGCTAGTGGCCGCATCGGCGCTTCCCATGGGAACTAGACGAGTTGCGCCTCTCTTCTCAAGAGTTGAGTCCACGAGTTTAGGGATTCGAAGGAAAGTATCGACCCAATCGCGGTGGCCGCAAGCAAAGACGGCGTAGGAAACCTTTTCCATCTCGTCCCCTTTCAGACCTTCCATCCACTTTACAAAGTGAGCAGCGTTGGAAGGCGGTTGGCCTTCGTATGAGGCTGTCACAATAACGACTGGACGATCCTCTGGGAGATTCTGCTTGGCTTGATCGAGAGGGCCGATAGTAGTGGCGCTGAAGCCATGGCCTGATGCATCCGATGCCAGTCGTTGAGCAAGAGCCTCGCAGGTTCCACTGTTGGAGCCGTAGTATATTGCCATTGGTTTTCCATTCATGCTTTGTCCTTCAGGAGTCCCTGAAGATTTCCCGGTGGTAGTCGGATGACTGCCAGAAGCCTTGCCTGACAGTTTGTGATCGAGCTCCGTGGGATTCATGCCGTGTCGAAGGGTTGCTCGCATGTTGAAGTGGTTAGGCTTGATGGTCAAAGTTTGCTTGATGTCCAAAGTGTAATTCGGGTCATCTTGGGCAAAGTTGAAGTTCTGAAAGAGCATCGCCATTGCGAGCAGGGATTCTTGCCAGGCAAAGCCCCGACCGATGCAAGCTCTTTTCCCGTTGCCGAAGGGCATCCATGCTTTTGGATGCTTTTGGTTGAGTTTTGCAAAGTTGTCATCCAACATGCGCTCGGGTTTGAACTCGGCGGCATCGTCGCCATACACAGCAGGGTCAATATGGGCTCTCGAGAGCATGGCAGAGACAACCTCTCCCTTCTTAACGAGGTATTTTCCTCCCAGAAATGTGTCTTCACGAGCTTCAAGACCGAAAGAGGGGATGGGGGAACAGAGTCGTAGAGTTTCTCGCAGGACCTGGAGGATACATCAGCAAACAACCATATATATGATTTTTTGAAACCTACAGCATTAAGATAAGGAAGTTTGGTAAGGTGCTCGACTTTGATGGGTCCCTGGCCAATCACTTCATCGACTTCTTGTTGAACCTTTTCATAGGCCTCTGGGTGTTTTAGCAGGTTATAGAAAGCAAACGACAGCGTACCCGAAGTCGTTTCATGGCCGGCGATGAGGAATGTTATAAGCTGGTTGGTAATATTATCGTCCGAGAGCTTCTCGCCGGTCTGAGGATCAACGCCATTAAGCATGGCTCCTAGAAGATCCTTTCGATCACTGGGATTTTGCTTCCGGGCAGCGACGACTTGATCGGAAACGTCCCTCATGGTTTGTATATCAGCAGCAAACTTGTCGTTCGCTGCACGGTATAGGAAATTGGGTGCAAAGGCTGGTCGCCTGTTTCTGTTGCCAGACTCGGTAAGAAAGTCGCCCATTGCCTCGATGAAGGGGTGCAACTCCTCGCGATAATACGAGTTGAAGCGGAAGTCCATAGCACACAAGGCAATGGTGTCGAGAGCCAGTCGTGTAAAGTCATCCGAGGCATTGATTGGGGTTTGAGGACCATGTCGCGCAAGCTTCATGCACAGTTGGCCAGCAATGTCGTGCATCTCATCAAACATTCCGCGGATCGAGAGAGGACCAAAAGCGGGAATGAGAATACGGTGTGCCTTGCCCCAGTTTGGCTCATCGTTGAATGCTGTGAAGAGGCCATCATGAACACCTTCTCTCACTACCTGTTGCGCGTGTTAATACCTAGATTTCTGTGGTTGCGATGTCTCAGCTGTACTCACCCCAAGAACAGACTTGAGCGTCTTCTGAAACCGCTTCTCGTCGCACAGCTCATCGACAAAGGCATTTGAAGAGGCAAAGATGGGGGTTTTCGTTCCTAAGCGTAATCGGAATATGGGGCCTTATCGAGATGTTAGTGACCGCGAACGGGAGGAACAAGATTGGAACAGCCACACCATATGTATCGGCAAGGCGATTCAAGTCAGCTAGCGGGCTTGTAGTGAACTCGCCCAAATGACCGATGAGGGGGTAACCAGGGGGCTCAGGAATAGGGATAGACTCGGCCATGGCGATGATGGAGATTGATGGAGGAGAAGGGGGAGAGGAAGAAGGGTTGTAAGTTAGGTTGTAAGTTGTGAGGCACGTGAAAAGCCAGTGGGTCTCGAGTCACTTTGTGCTTCTTAGGTATGTTAGGTACTTGGGCAAGTATAAGAACACGCTTCAAGAGTAAAAGTCGAGCCAGAAAAAAGACAGACTGAATATGTAATCAAAATACTCGGGCTACGTTTGCAATTAAGTGGAAAGGGATTCGGATTATCGGGTGTCGATTGGTCCTACAACGAGGGATCAACACGGTGAAGCAGACCACGGATCCTCGTGTTTTATATCAGACAAGCTTCGTAGTCCTGCGTCATGACTAAGATTGAACCTCGAATCCCAATGCCCATTACACTACGTAAGTCTTCACCATGGAATGAATCTCCGTCGGATACGGACCGATCAAATACACCGTCTCAATCCCTCAGCTGCTAGGCACAAGTGCCGTTGGCCAATCACGGGACCTGCGTTTGACCAGATGGATCGTGAGTGGGACCGACTCGGCCAAGGTCTGTCATTGTGCCTCGGCATGTCTCGTTATTTACTGGAGCAGCAGCGGCATCAGGGCAAGAAAGGTATCGGTCAAGGCCGCGTGCGCCACAGTCCGTGGCCGAAGCCGATGTGCGAATCGTGGCGGTGTTGTTGCTGCAGTGAGACGGAGCTCCCGCGGCATTTGAGGGAGGATATTAGGAGGAACTCCATAATTACTTATTACTTTGTACTAAGCTATTGGCTACAGTACATTCCCGGCGCATTCCCCTTTACTATGGTTCCTCCGTTCATCTGTGCTACCATCGGCTTTCGCCTTCCCGTGGCCGCCGGTCCTCCGATGCGGCACGGCCGGAGTTCATTATTCTTCCCCAAAAAGTCCGTTTTATAAAAGGGTTGCCAAAACAACAAATATCTACTCGCGTTTCGACATGGAACATGGAAAACCCAATAGACTCTGGTCTAGTAAGGCGCTTCGTAGCCCGGAGCCTCGTAACCAGAGTCTTGATGGTCAGGATCCTCGTGGCCCGGGTTCTCATGGCCAGGATCCTTATGGCCGGGGTTTTCAGAGCCTGGAACCTCATAATCTGAACTCTCATGGCCAGGATCCTCATGATCAGGGTCCTCGTGACCGGGGTTTTCGTAGCCTAGGTTCTCGTAGCCCGGAACCTCATAGCCTGGAACCTCATAACCTGGCGTAGACTGGGTTGTTTCGACAGTCAACGTCCAAGTTGTTGGCGTGGTTGCCTCAGTACCTGTGGTGCTCGCAGACTCAGTCTCGGAAACAGTGACTTCAGTCTCCGTCGTGCTGGTCTCTGTCAGAGCCTCGGTAGTAGTGGTCGTGGCCACGGTGGAGCTCTCCGTGGACTCGGCCGAGGTTGCGGAGCCGGTGGTTGAAATCTCGGTCGAGGACCGGCTGGTCTTGGGCAAGCAAGGACCCGCCTGGACTCCAGAGAGAGCCACCAAGGCAGTGATGAAGACTTTGGTTGCAACCATTGTAAACAGAGTGTGGCCGAAAAAAGACAGTGAGAGTAAAGAAGTTGGAGTGCTTGCGCAGAGTCAACAAGAGAGTCACGTCTGTCTTTATGCCTCTCCTCTTATACTTTCCATCCTGATTAGATCCAATAAACCGTCGACTAAATCTGTCGGGAAAGCGGCTCTACCCGACCTAACCGTGTTCCTGCGTCAATAGTTTGCGGGTTGCGTGGGGCGTAGATGGAGTCTTGAGATGCGAGCTGCCTGTAGGGCGGCACATCTCAATTAGAGGCACAAGGCAAGCAAGTGGATGCCCATATCAACCAACAACTTCACTTTTGAATGAGAGCAACATCTGGACAAGCTCCAGTTGGAACTTATCGCTGTCAACTCATGGTATTTATAGCAACGCCTACCAGCATCCAAGTAGCAATCTTCCAAACCTCGCCCATGCGAAACTCCCAAAATCGTGATTTCGTGGTAAATATTCTGTACAATCTGAGGCCCCTTCAACTGAGACTCGAGTCCACCAGCCTGCTCACAGTAATCTAACTTGCATAAGATATACGGACAATCACTTGGCATGTCCTGCATGTCTGTGACCGGATAACCCGTCTGCCCAAGACGAGCCATTGAGCTGCAGCCCCCTCCAAGGAACCAATCTTATCTCATACAAGACGACAGCTTCTTCATCAGCAGAAGCGGTGCATCCGGTAGATAATCTCTGCCGCATGGTGTTATTTTTGTCAAGTGCCCATGATCGGCATCGTGAGCCTCAACATTGGTCGATGCAGAGTGGGCCACATCCGAAATATCACAGCCCAACACTCATGGTTGAACCTGAGAAACCTCCTAGTATGCACACTTGAGCCATGGCAACAGCAATCCTCGTTCCAATATGGGTATCCCTGTCTTCATTCATTTAATCAGCAATGCCGCTCGCACCTCAATTCCCATCCTATCCGTCCCTAGTTCCTGTTCTGTCCTGTCGATCCTCTACCGTCTAATCCGTACATGAAATCAATGCACCCGATGGGTCTCTGCCTGATTCCGAACCAACACATGCAAGGGTTAGAATACATGTTGGTGACATGCTGCGTGCGTGCTCGTCAACGGCTATTGTCTGATGGCGTCGCTCTTCGTAATCCCATTATCCAGAGCATGTCGGGTAGCAGCTCATCTGGCATCACGCCCAGAATAATACCTCCGCGAACGGGCAAGTTGTAACCCTACTGTCGCCTTCCGTCGCGGGACGATCCATTACTGGATCCTCCAGTGAACCGATCACGAAGCCAACTTATGGGTCCGTGTCCGCTAGGCCGCCGTTGGTCCGAGTCTGTCTCTGATCGTCGACTACTCTCCGAGGGACTTCTCTGCCTCATCCGCGCGCCGTGTTCACCAGGTGCAGTCGCTCTAGGACTCGTAGGAGAGTGCGAGCTGCGTCGCTGTAAGCGGGAGGTATCGTAGCTGAATCCAGATGTTGTACCGCGATCTCGATCTCGTTCACGTTGCATTGAGGAGATATTTCGCAGAGCCTCGTTCAGACGGCTTTGACTCTGACTTGGAGGCCGTGAATATCGAACCGGCCGTGATGGAGCACCACCAGCGTTCTCATATGCTCCTCCCCAACCAGGTGATGGATTGGATCCCCAGCCGGGTGACGGATTAGAGAACCAGCCTGAGCCTCCAAGCCCCGGAGGCTGTCCAAATGGGTTTGGGCTTGGACGGTTAGAGCTGTTTCCCGAAGGTGGCCCCCGAGGCTGGTTGCCGTTATTGTTGTTATTACTGTTGTTATTGTTGTTGCCGGCGCGATCCGACTTTTCAATCGGTGTCCGGCAGATGGGGCAGGTATTGTGCTCCTTCAACCACAGAACAACACACTCCTCATGGAACCAATGCTTGCACGGCAAGAATGTTGCCATGTCGCCCTCTTTCACCTCATCAATGCAAATGGTGCACTCTGCCGTGCCCTCAGAACCCAGCATGTCCTTGTCAACAGGTTTTCGTTCCAACTTCTGCAGGGCTTCCTCTGTGGCCGGAGGGGCGGCATTTGACTGAGGGTTGGCCTCCATGAGCCCAGTAATGATCCGGTCCAGGGCCTCCTGGGAGTAAACGGCATCGCCGGCCACGGCATTCGTGGGGTTGAGAAGGCTCAAAATATCATGCAAGCTTCGGGCGAAGCCTGGAGGTGGTCCTCCTCCTGGCCCATCTGCATCGTCACCTTGGTGGTGGCCATCACCAGGCGGTCCGATGTCACGCATCACATTTGAAAAGATCCTGGAACGCTGGTTAGCTCCTATCGACATGGATATAGCCGTGACCCGTAGGCCACCTGGTCCCTGAGGGCGTCTCGAAGGGGATTGTGCATACGCTTGGAAAGGGTCAAGTTGCCCTGGGCCACCGGGAGGAGGGCCACCTCTTGTTCCGCCAATCGGTCCTGAAACAATTGTGACAGAGGTGGTGCCGCCTCCAAAAGGCCCAGAGGTAAAGGTCGTCCGGTGTATACGGGGCTGACCAAAAGGATGTTGCTGCTGCTCGCCTGGGCTGGATGGGAACGAGCCGATGCCACCGCCTCCACCCCCGGCTCTTCTTTGTGGACCAAAGCCTTGAATCATGTCGAGAAAACGCTCAAGAACCGGGTCGACGGCGGGGTTGTGGTGATGTCGCTCATCCGGGCCGTCCCGCACGCTCCGTCGAAAGGCAAAGCCATGTTGTCCAAGATGTTCATCAATATTGGCTTCTTCTGGATCCGAGTCGTCATCATCATCACGAAACTGGTATGGGCCGAGTTCGGGGGAGGTGGAGGCGGAGGAGTGGTGGAGGTCGCGAGGATCATGTTCTGGGTCGATCTGGAAGTTGAAAGTTAGCAGTCTAAGACCAAATTAGAGGAACATGAGAGGTACAATTTCAGTAATATCTCCATGGCATCCCGGGCAGGTTAAACCATGCTCGTCTCGATACCACTCGTTAGAACAGGCGTGGCAATAGACTACCTCACGGCTCGTGGTCGCGTCGAGGTGGCCATGATGTTCGTCTTGGGAAGACATCTGCGCTTGGCTGCGCTGGTACGCAGTCAAGGCACTTAAACCAAGGCCGACAGCGAGGCCGGCGAGGCGAAATGCGCGTGCAGCCAGACTGAAGAATGGACGCGCGAGACGATGAGTATCGCGATCGATAGAAATAGAATGTGTTGAAGGCGAATGCAAGAAGGGGCTCTTGCGTAGGTAGTAGCGAGGTTTAGTAGCTCAGGCTGGATCTAGAGAGCCTCGGCTCATCAAGTGGGCGACGCAAGGTGAGGAGCTTGAAAAAGAGATAGAGGGAGAGGGAGAGGGAAGAAGAGGAGCAAAGAGTCCGGTGTCTGATCGAAACGGCGTTATCAGAGGTCAAACTGACAAGGGTTATGGGTTGTAGTCGACGTAAGGTTGGAGACGGTGATGTTAGGGCGGTGGCGAAAAGAGGCCGGCCTAAAGCAGGTAAAGGACCCAGTGATGCAATGAGCTAAGACAGCTATGGGACGCCGAATCTCGACGGACAAACGATGCCGCAAAAACAAAAGAGAAGAAAGCGACCAAGGTTTTGTAGGAAACAGGAGGAAGAAAAGGGATATAGGAACCAAGTTGGGTGTTGTTAGGTATCTCGGGTGTTTTGGAAGACCATCGATGTCGGAAGAAGATCGGAGACAGGAGATATGACGAGCAGAGCAGCCTGAGGCTTTCCCCGCGCAAGCCCTGGAAGATTGGATTCAATACCTGAGGAAAGCAAACCCGTCTGCGGTTGATGCAGCACCTCAAGGTTGAATCAGACAAACTGAGGGGAAGGGGAGAGATATTGTACACAAGTTGAGTGTGGTAAATGGCCAACGGGGCATTTCTGGTGATCAATAAGCCGCAGACAATGCAGGCCTGGACAAGGGTCCCTATCAGGAGTGTACTTGAGCCGAGGACAGTAAGTGACCTCAGTGGCAGCGGCTTAAAGTGGGCTCCAACAGTCTGATCCTTGCCTCGCTCAAGTACACAGAGGCCCTAGATCTTGTACTGCTCAACTGCCACACTGCATCATGGAGGCTATGGTGGGGGCTGAGATATCCCCAGTCCTCAATATCCAATGATTCACAGCCGTACTCTACTACTTGCACTTTCCCATCGGGCGTGATATGCACTCTTCAAGAATGAGTGATTATCGGAGAATATGGAATATGCCCTGCCTGAGGCTCAACCATGGGTCATATCCCATGGCTAGGTGCATGGTCAGGCTGGATTTCTCAAAGACTCTGTGTCACTCTTGACGTCTTGCCGAGTTTCTCAGAGTATCACAACTTATGACGGTTCTCAGGAACGTCTGTCGGCCTTGGCAAGCGCTTCAAGTGAAAGCTCAAAATAGACCAGAGGACGTGGCTATCATAGCAGACATCCCGACATCCCGAACTCATCAACCTCACACAGGTTGTGTAACCGCTTCATAGCTGAGGCATATAATGTTTTGCTCAAGCAGCCTGGAAAGTAAGGGTGGTGTAGATGCTCAAAGAGACACGCAAGAGGGACCATGGTTCGGCACATGTATAGCGACCGAATGTTTTCTGTATCACAAAAGTGAGCCGAATGTGGCTAGACAAGTTTGACAGGTGAGGCAATCCAGCACAAAATCATCTTGAAAGCACACACTATAGTTCTGGTAAATATACATCAGTGAGCCTGACAACTTGAACCTGGCAGTCAAACCATTAATCACTATCGAGCCAAGTCCAGAGGTTGAGGGCCTGTTTCCGCAGCTCTACAGTCAACTTGCCCTTGGGTAAGGTACTAGTATTCGATCATGTGGTTGGCTTTGGTCTATAGTATAGCATTCACCCTGTCATCTCGGTAGCAATTAGTATTAGCCAGGTTGAGAATAAACTTGTACAGTAGAGATTATGATTCGAGCTTCTCAGGAATCATACATCAAAATTCGAAACACAGAGCCCAAGCCAGAGCCCAGGCAAACCCGCCGGGAATAACACGGCTTTAGCGTCAACCATAAGCATCTTTAGCGACGCTATGATTTGCTCACTAACCCGATGGTAGGAAGCGATTCGACGAGCCTATACCAAGAAATAAGAAGAAGTTTCACTTGAATTGGTACAAAGAAAGGCTCCCCTGCCTCTCAATCGCGTCTGGACATCAAAGACATATGCTAGAACCCGTAATTGCTGTCAGGCCATAGGTCCCTCGGCGACTCGGCACCGGGAAAAGCGTCATGATATCAGACTGTCTTCAAAACATAATATTCCTCAACTGCAGCTGAAATTTATACACGGTGCCATTTTACCCACCCTCTCAAGCGCTCTTTGACGCCTTTTCCTGGTCCTCCTTATCCCATCGAATCAACTGCTTCGACCAGCTGCTCCTTGGTCAACACACTTCATCACCAGAGTCAGGAACTGGAGAAAACGTACTTTCGGCTGGGGTACCACTCTCCGGACTCGGGCTTGTGCGCCCACGTCTCTCGGTCAGAGCTGAACTTCCACACCACGGCCGCGGCACCCATTATGACGGCGCCGGCAATCATGGTGTTGGGTTGCCAGTTGGCAGGCCGCGAGTACCAACCACCGGACGGCGACCAGACGTGCTTGGGGTAGCTATCGAAGCAGAAAGAACGCGAGTTAGATTCGCTCGGGTTTCGGGGGGCTTCGGTTGAGGCAGGTCGGTCTCGGTCGAGAGAGGTAACTTACGGGATCTTTCCACCGCCGCCCTAGGTCAATTGTCAGCGCGCTGTCATCTAATGCCATGAAAGAGACACATACCATCTTGAATTACTTGAATTACTTATCAAAGGACGTAAAGAAAAGGATCGGGGAGCGCAATTGCGACGTTGAATTGGTATCGTGAAGCACGGTTTCGACAGGTGAGGTCCTCCCGTCAAGCCTCGCCCGCGATCCGCCCAGGCGAGAATACGCAGGGCCCGGGCCGGAGATTATTCCGGGTACCCAACCACAACCACGCAGCTCACACGACTCTAGCCTTGTAGCGCAGAACTTTTTCCCCGTGGACGGAACAAGTTGGATCGCCCACGCTCTCGCCCCGGCCCTGCGATATAGCAATTCGACGCCTCGTGTGCTCCTACAACGCCGGGATCCGGAAACTCTGGGATTGAGGGAATCTGCCGGTTCGATGAAGCGGGTACGGCTCGATCGATGGGGCGGCCAATTGCTGCACGCCCACGGCCGCTCGGGGGCTTCTATCTCTAGACAGGCGAGGCCACCCTTTTGCATCGTCAACTCACAGACGACGACGACTACTCGACGTCAGGCTTCTTCTTCGGCCACCGCCTCGCACGATATCGTCGATAGCGTCCCCATTGACCAGGCGCCCACCACTTCTCTCCCATCCCCTCCTCCCCAGCGCGCCGCAGAGTCGGCCAAGCTCGCGGCTCTCCACGCCCGGTTATCCCTCTCCAACAAGATCCCCCTGGAGACGCTCGCCCGCGCCCTCATTGTCCCCTCCGCCGACCAGAACCCCAGCTTCAACAACTCCAACCTCGCCTTCCTCGGAAGCACATTCATCAACTACCACGTCCTCGAGTACCTCGTCTGCAAATGGCCTCGCCTGCCCATGACCCTCCTCTATGAGGCCCTGCGCGCCTACGCCGGCAAGGAGTCCCTGCACCAAATAGCCCGCCGCTGGGGTGTCGAAGCTGCCGCCGCCCCCGGCGAGGAGGTTGATCCGGGTCTGCTGCAGTGGAAGGCCGAGGCCTCGGGTCTGCAGACTCGATGGGGCTACGTCCGCTCCGAGACCGCCAACACCTTGCGGTACGAGGCCCGTCGCGGCCTGAGCAGCCGTGTTGTGCTCGACGACGACTTTGGCGACATGGTGCAGAAGCCCATTGTTGGTGAGGAGGGCTACAACCACTATCAGTCTGAGGCCTACAGCTCCCTTGTCCAGGCCGTCATCGGCGCCATCTACACCCACTGCGGCCGCGAGGCCACCCGCGACTTTGTAAAGTCACACGTCCTCTCCCGGCAGGTTGATATCTCCTCCATGTTTCAGTTTAAGCTGCCTACACGCGAGCTCGCCATGCTATGCGCCCGTGAAGGCTTCGACGCCCCTGTCGCCCGCCTCGAGAGTGAGACGGGTCGTCTCTCTCGAACGCCCGTCTTCGTTGTCGGCATCTACAGTGGCGCCGAGAAGCTCGGCGAGGGCTCCGGCCCCAGTCTCGATGTCGCCCGTTGGAAGGCTTCTATGAACGCCCTCAAGGCATGGTATCTGTACAGCCCCAGCAACAAGGTGCGGGTGCCAAGCGACATGCTCGAGGAGGGCGCCAAGCCCTGGAAGGCTCCTCACATTGATATCGGAGAGATCATCTAGGCCCGAGGTACCTCACCGTATTGGATATATATGTACTAGGGATGCGGTGGAGTTGGTGACGGTGCAAGGCGTCGGCCCTATCTGTGTGGATAATGAGAGCAATTCTTCGCCCTGTTCGGGCAGTGTATAAAAATGCATAGGAGCATAGGGTCCCTAAAGGATCAGGTTGGGAAATGTCAATGTAAGATACAATGTAGAACAATGACAAAACTCCTCAAGAAATAGCGAGTAAAGATCAAATATGTACATTCTCTGCCGTGTCGCTGCCTCGCCGTCGGGTATCCATCTATCTTCTTATACACAATATCTAAATAATTCGTCCTTGAATGTTGAATTCCCCTTCTCAGCCTCAACTGAACTGATCTCCCTCTCCCAGGCGGACGCCCTCTCCTCTCCGCATAAGATATCGATACCTGTCCACACGCTGGGCGTGCTCGGCCTCCTCACGAAGCTTCTTCTTTCGCTGATACACTCCGCGGATAGTGTCGCGAATCTGCTGCTTACCCTCATTGTAGTTTGCGCGCGCCAATTGCACAACGCTGTCGATCTGATCAGGGGTATAGATGAAGTTCCAGGTGCTCAAGAAGTCGGTAGTTCCAGGGGAGATGCCAGGCACCTTATCGTTCGAGAGGAACGGCAAGTAAACGACGGCAATCCCAGCCTCAGGCTCCATAAGCTTCCACGACGTGGTCTCCGAGACGGCCTTACTTGGCGGAGGCGGTTCAGAGCTTCGTTCTTCGTTTGACCCCACCCAGACCGTGCAGTATCCCAGGTCACCGGATTCCTGGTCGCCAGGCTCGAACCTGGTCGTTTCACCTTCGGCCATGACTGGCTTCCCCTTTTCGTGTGCTTCTTTCCGAAGCTCCTTTTGGTCTTGCTTGGCTTCCTGGAGCTTAACATCAGCCTCGCGAGTAGACTTGGCCTGGGCCTCATCAAGTTCTTGAACAACTTGCGACGTAGTCTCTCCTGGCTTGGGCCAGCCAATTCCCACAGGCCAACCCTTGACACCGCGCTGCCGAGCATATCCGTCCACCACAGAAAGCCAGTTGTCGGTTTTGATATCCGCCGAGGCATCAAATGCGATGAGCACGTCCACGTCCCGGCCAGGTCGGAGCAGAGGGTAAATGGGTAGGTTATTGGACATTCCAGCATCCATGAGCTGTATGTACTCGCTGTCATAAATGCTTGTGGGCGTGGTCTTGTGTAGCTTGCCGTGCATCCCGTAGGCGAAGTTGGGAATTTTAGCAGGGTCAATCGGATGGACCTTGACCAGAGCATCATCTCGGCCAGTGATGAGTTCGTCGACGGTGCCAAATCCAGTCAAGCCTTGGACCAGAGGCTTGATCTCCCGGTAATAGTGGCTGAGGGTCGCACAGAAAGCGCTACCAAAGACCCCCATCAGAAGAGGTAGTCGAATCTCGGGGAGGTGGAAGCCATGCTCAGGGGGAACATCTTTGCCATGGTCGAACTTGCGTCCAAGAGCCCAAGTAGGAATTCCTGCGCCAAACTCTTCACAGAAGAATTCGTATGGTGTAATTTCATACCACTGAAACCAGGCCTCTTTTTTGGCCTCTTCCTTGGCTATTTCGGCTTCAATGGGTGATTGTTCGACAGCTGCGGGCAAGTCGGGGATCTCGTGTCGGACAGCGGTATAGATGGGCAGTGGAAGTTGTCCATATTGAACGTATTGTCGCTGGTTGGAGAGTTTGAAGTCGCGCTCGTTTACTCCGAGGTCTCCTTTTGGCACCAGGTATCTCGCGGCTAGTAAGACTCCGTACACGTCCACGAGGCCAAAGTTGGCATTGGGATCACCCTTGAGCTTCTCCACCATGCCACTCAAGAGGTACTTGTTGGTCGGCATGGAGGCGAGAGATTGGAAAGCCACGGGGGGGTAGGCGATGTGGGTTGAAGCGCGAGCCTTGAGATGTTCCAGGAGGTTACTGAGGCTTCCCTTGTTGAATGAAGTGAGATTGAGGGCCTGGAGCCAGCATGAGCCGCTCACGCCTGATGTGTAGGTCACGCAGTCAAAAAGGCCATCTTCTTCTGTTGCAAGGATAGATCCTGTCCCAGCAATAAGAGCCCTCAGACCTCCTCCCGACCCGCACATGGCAATGGTTGGAACATCATCAGGATGGACCTCATCCTCATCGAGCCCCAAATACTTTGCCAGGCCTATCCTAGCAACTCTTTTCCGCCTAGAGAGATATGCCTTTTCTTCGTCGCAGAGCTCGGGGGACACACGAACTTCGGCGGAGTAGCGTATCTCGGGATTTATCAAAGGATCGTGAGCATCCTGCCAAATCTCATCGGCCAGAGAGCCCTGAGACATGGACAGTTCACGCTGGAGCTTCCTGACATAGCCGGGTATCAACCTGGACCATTCCGGGAGAAAATAGCTCACGAGCTTGTCCGAGTATGAGGAAAATTCCACATCGTTGAGGGTACAGAATGTCTCGAAGCTGCGTACAAAGTTGGCCCAGGCTGGCTGGTCTTCTTTGGGTCCAGCATCATCCTTGGTAGCGTCCTGACGTTCCTGTCGTCGTTTGCCTCCCCCCTTCTTATCCACAAGCTGTGCAAAATCGTCAGAAGGGTAAAGCCACCAGATTAAAAGTCCGCCGGTGATTACTGCAACAGGCAACGTAGATCGTTGTTGGTCTTGCTTGGCATCGCGCTTGGATGAAGATGTCCAGATGTGGCGGTGTTGGCGATGCGATAGGATCGGCGCGCGAGAGATTCTCCGTCGTGGCGCGCGTGGTGGAAGTTTAGAGGTGAGTCTATTCAGACTCTTCAAGTAGCCGCGAGTTTGTCTCATGGTTTCGGAAATAATTGATATTTCGGAGCAGTTTTATCATAGCTTGACTGGGCACATGTTTGTTTTTTCCTTTTTTTTTTCTTTGCCGCGGTCAGCCTCAACTCAGAACATGGCCGCCAAAACGCAATCGAGGTCGTAAATGAAGGATTAGAAAGAGGTAGAAAAATGAGACACGATGTTTACAAGAACAAGTTGACGTCGGATGTTGGAGGTTTGCAATGAGACGAGTTTTCGCAACTTGTTGGGACTTTGAGTGGCTCACCATGACGGGTCCATGTTGATGTCATTTAGAAGTCGCGACCTGCAAAAGTGGGAAGAGGGGCGCAGAAAGTGATGCTAAGGGGCGACTTGGGCTCGATGTGTACTAGCCATACTGGAAGAAGTATTCTTCTATGCTTTTCCAAAGTTGCAAGCACGCCGGGCGATTCCGTATCGTTCCACTAAGGGAATCTGTAACAGAAGCTTGCGCATCCCCAACTCTTTTGTGAGGCCATTACAACGGATTTAGAAGACCAATGGCTTCTATTTCATGTTTCTCTTTTTATTTGTGTTTGGTTCAGTTTTCATCTGCACTACAAAAACTCCTCCAGGCCCCCCGCCGCTAATATTGGGCTCTGTATGGTATGGATACAGTGGAAAACGCGTCGCCTAGACCAAGCAAGCCAGGGCAGACACTAGCCAATCAACTTACAGTCAGGGGTCAGCCTTGGGTCCTCGGCTCTCACTGTGGGTTCACCTGCTAAAAAATCGCTCCAGTGCTCTCAGAAGGTCTGCCCGAGTTTGGCGCTAAAGCAGCCCGTGCACTGCAAGTCCAGCGGCAGGAAAGTGGAGCGGCGGTAGTGGGGGAAGCGCGTATGTACAGCAAGCGCCAGATGCGGCGGGCGGTGAAATCGCAGCTAAAGGTCCGAGACTTTGATACGGCAGTTTTTTTTTTCGCCTGCGACGGCAGAATCTCTTCGCGTTTTTATGCTCCTTCTCCAAATCCAGCCTCGTTCAATTGCGACTCCAGATCCTACAACGCGACCGGAGCTTGATCTAAAAATTGTTCCGCTTTCCAGGTAAGTCATACTTTTTTGGTCTCAGGCAACAGTGGCTCGAGTGCTCAGCACGCCGGTGACTCTTTTCTCTATACCCCGCCACCACCTTTTTCAATCGCGACTTTGTCTTACTCTGCCTCCAGATCTTTTTCCATCAAACAACCATTCTACGTTTCTCAGGTCGCACAGACTTGAAAATCACGGTCGCATATCTCTCTTAATCATCGGGGCTCGATTGCGCTGTTAAAATGAGCGACGCTGAAGTCCCCAAGCCCGTCGAGGCTGTCCAGCCCGAGGCCGAGGCCGCCCCTACCACCCAGCCTGCTGGGGAGAAGGTCGAGGATAAGCCTGAGGATAAGCCTGAGGAGAAGACCGACGAGAAGACCGACGAGAAGACCGACGAGAAATCTGAGGACAAGTCTGAGAAGAAGCCTGAAGAGAAGAATAACCCCAATATTCTCAAGACCACTGCCAGGATCGACCACGAAAACCATCGCAACAACCGCAAATTCGACCCCACCACTCGCGAGGTGACCGACGACCCCGATGCCATCCGCAAGCAGGTATAGACAGAATCCTTCCCTCCCTACTCTCGCGCTTATGCTCACCACGTCTAGGTCGAGTTTTACTTTGGCGACTGGAACTTCCCCCAGGACAAGTTCATGTGGGAGACAGCTGGCGGCGCCGACAACAAGCCTGTCAAGGTCAAGACCCTCCACTCTTTCAAGCGCATGCGCTCGTTCCAGCCCTACACCGCCGTCATCGCTGCGCTCAAGGACAGCAAGTTCCTCGATGTCAGCGGCGAGGAGGGCGAGGAGGAGGTCAAGCGCAAGGTGCCTTACCAGCCTATGGGTGCTTCCAAGGCCAAGGTCGAGGCCGCCACCGTCTACGTCAAGGGCTTCGGCGACGAGTCCCCCGACACCCAGTTCGACCTCGAGACCTTTTTTGCCCAGTTCGGCGAGGTTAAGGGCCTCAAGCTGCGCCGCACAAACGAGAACCTCTTCAAGGGCTCCGTCTTTGTCACCTTTGCCGACGAGGACGAGGCCAACAAGTTCATCAACCTGGATCCCGCTCCCAAGTGGAAGGACCACGAGCTCAAGATCATGAGCAAGCGCGCGTACTGCGATGAGAAGAACGACCTCATCCGACAGGGCAAGATTGAGCCCAACTCGAGCCAACCTCGCAAGTTTTTCGAGGGTAGGGAGACTGGCAATAACAAGAACTCCCGTGGCCGTGGACGTGGCGGCAAAGACTTCCGGGGTGGTCGCGGTGGAGACCAGGACGACTGGAAGAAGCGACGTGAGAACGACCAGAAGAACGGCTTCAAGGACCGACGAGGCGGCGGCCGCGGAGGTCGTGGTCGTGGTCGGGGCCGGGGCGGTCGTGACGGTGGCCGCGACGGTGGCCGCGATGGTGGCCGTGATGGTGGCCGTGATCGGGATCAGAACAAGGAGGAGGCCAAGCACAGCAACAACGAGTAAGATACCCCCATACCTCGGTATTCTCTTGAGGAAGACATTCACTAACACCATACCAGCACCATGCCTCGCATCCAGTCCACTGCCGACGACGCCGGCGCTAGCTCCAACGGCAAGCGAGGCCGAGAAGAGGATGCCCCCGCTGAGCAGCCTGCGGCCAAGAAGGTCGACGTCAAGGCCGATGCTGCTTGAATGGCTTCAAGCTCGAGAGGAAACATCTAAGCAAACAGGGGGAGGGGGGCAGTTTGACTGATACCACAAATTTTAAAAAGGGGGTTCTTGAGGGAGGAGATACATCCACGGGAGATGACATTGATCCGCTACTACTGTATTATGGGTTTTTTTCTTTACGGAGTAACGAGGTGCTTTGCTATGCGTGCTGTCGTCTTATCGCGGCCCATAGTCGGCTCATGGTAATTGACCAAGACCGTTAAATCAATGTTCGCCGTGAGGGGGAGACGTGATAATCTTGACTGTTTTGACACTTTTCGATTCAGTTTTCTCTATCCAAGATTCCGCTCAAGATATTTTCTCACAATCCCTTAAATGGAGTAATCCATCCTGCCATCCCCAATGACGCCCCAAAACTCCTCTACAAGCTCCTTCTGCCCACTCGGCGCGCCTCTCACGGCAAGGTACATCCTCGCCTCCAGCTCGGGATCCCACTCTCCAGGGTTTCCGTGCACCATGCGTCCACCCACCTCGTTCAGGAGACACCACCCAGCGCAGACATCCCACGCCCAGCAGCCGCCCTCCCAGTACACATCGATCTGCCCCGCGGCAACAGCAGCAATGTTGAGGGCCGCGGATCCCATGCACCGCAGCGAGTGCACCATGGAGCCGCCCGTCTCGCGGCTACCGGCCAGCTTGCGGAAGACATCTACCTTGAGGTCAAAGTTGGGTCCGTCGCGCGTGGAACCCCACTCGACAGCTACAAGCGAGTTACCTAGTCCCTCGAGCGGTCGCGGTGAGCGGGCGAGCGGGAGGCGCTGAGGCTCTGACCCGCGGAGGTGGGTGAGGAAGGCGCCGCGGCCCTTGATGGCGGTGTAGAGGAGGTCCATCCAGGGGTTGTAGATGACGCCGACGGCGGGCTTGCGGTCGACGGCGAGGCCGAGAGAGATGCAGGCGTTGGGGAACGAGTGGACAAAGTTGGTGGTGCCGTCGATGGGGTCGACGACAAAGGTGGGCTCGGGGCCGAGCTTCATGCCGGGCTTGTACGTCTCCTCGCCCATGAAGGAGATGGAGGGGAAGGCGGAGGAGAGGCGGGCCGAGACCATCTTCTCAACGTTCTTGTCGGCCTCGGTGACGATGTCGACAGCTGGAGAGGTTCCGAGGTCAGTACTTGAGAGCTTGAGAAGGGGAATCAGCCAGGCCCGTACAGTTGATTTTGGTGTCCTTGTCGAGCTCAGCGGGATTGGCAGCCAAGATCATGGCGCCAGCTTCGTAGGCGACTGAGATCATCTCATCGTGGACGGCTTTGAGATCAAGGTCCGCCATTGTTACTGATAGTGAGCTATTTCTCTCGGAAACTTGTTGCGTCTGGAGGTCAACTGAGGGACAATATAGTGAAGCGTCTTTTTCTTCTCACACACAAGAGAAAAAAGTCCAGAGAATGAAATGCTATGATGTCGTGGTTCAGTGAAGCTGCAAGAGAGATTTATCGAGGGGCAGACAGATTTGGCGGGGCAGGCTATTGCGGGAGGGAGGGGCCGTAAACCGGACCCGGTCGGAACAGCCCCGTCCGGAGCCTCCGCTGTCCCATGTCCAACATGCAATATCCAACATCCAGAGGGCTTTCCTCCTCTTGTCAGCGTTGGATACGAGCTCCAGGCAGGGAACAAGAGCACGTTGCATCTCTGCCGCTGCCATTGGGCAATCACTTCTCCACAGCGGTGAACCCACACGCGGTCCTTGATCAGAACGCCGTTTGATTGTGAGACTATATATCTCTATCCATAACAGTCCACGCGCGTCACATGAAATAAGCCAAGCTAAGAAGAGACGCGGTAGTAACAGAACAAAAAAGGTCGTGATATGTATCAGAGTTCCGCCCAGCGATACCCAGATCGATACGCGGTCATGCTCGAACCACAGGTTCCCGAGATGAGTAGAGTAAAACCAGAAACAATAATGGGGGACACAACAAGGGGATATCGACAGAATCATGTGCCACGTAGCTTTTCCCTTGTTTCCATCCCGTAAATCCCACAATATGGGGGGACATGTTGCTCCAACAAAGCTCCATAGAGATGTGCAGCTTCAATATGCCCCTTTCACACCAACATCAACATTCCCAATGCTTTACACATTCTCGCGGAACACAGATCTTCGCTCCGTCGGGCTGCTGTCCGCACTACCGCCAGCTCTCTTGTGCTTCGCGACGCCCGTATCGATGGGTCGTGGGCTCACTCCTCGCAAGCTTGAAGCGGCATCGTCATCGAAAGGGTTCCGTCCACCAGGCCCCGACGCAGGACTCCTGCTCGCTCTCCGGCCGCGATCCTCCTCCTCGTCGCCAAATCCCCGTCCCCCCGACAGTCCCGGCGTCGCCGAGAGGTTCATGTTGTAGCCGCCACCTCCGTAGGGGTTGTTATCCCGACCGCGGCCACCGACGTCTTCCTCGTAGTATCCGTAGCCATCCGCCTCGTGGCCGACGCGCGTGTCCCATGCCTCGTCGGGGTCGAGAGGTCCGAAGCCGCGACGTCCGCGGGGTGCGCCGCCGGCGAGGGGCTGCTCATAGGCACCCGCGGCGGAGCGGTTGTTGCGGTTCTTGAACTTGCGGATCTGGTCATTGAACCAGCCAATGACGCCGCCGGGCGCAGGCCGTGGCGGTCCATATTGAGCTTCTTCTTTGTGCCATGGTAGGTACGAGGCGAGGCTGGGGGGAGGAAGCTGCAGAGAGGGAGAAGGGTCAGTCCGGAATCATCAATCGGGAGGGTAATGTAGAGGGGAAAGATGATAACGAGGGCATCAGGGAGTGCGTGGGAGTCAGGAGAGATAGCTGGACACGATGCGCTTCAAGATAAGAGCAAATAGCATCAGTAACAGCAATTGAGAGGGATCGACGTACACCAAGTCTGCGAGCGCGCAGCTGTGTGAATACAACCCATCCGACGGCGGCCACAACCACAATCACCAGAATGGCGATAACGATGCCTCCGGCAGTCGACACCATCTTGTCCAATGTTGCCCTGTAGCTTCAAGCCGTTGTGCAGGGCCTCGTCAGGGAAGATGAAGCTCTCGTTTGGTTGTGCGATCGCGTGATGGAACGACGAGAGAAGGCAGCGAGCAGCGAGACACGGTCGCTCAGTCAGCGCCGATAACGAATCTTGATCACGGGGCAATAGGATACAAGGTCGTTCGTTGGTTGGTAAGAAATAGAGGTCCAGGTTGAGTTCCAGGCGTCGGTCTTTGTCCCCCAAGTCGAGGCTGCGGGTTTGGGTTTGGGTAAGGTTGTGGATGAGGTGGCGGTGCTCGCTGATGTCGTACTCACCTTGCTACGTAACCTGGAAAGTACGTACTCTCCGTCGGGAAAGCTCCAACCCGCTTACAGCACCTCAAGCTTACAGTGGACTTGGCGCTGATGTTGGGTGCTGAATTTAGCATCAAAGTGGATACAGGCAGCCCTGGAGCCCCGCTAGTTAGGTCGGCGCCCGGGGTCTTTGATGTCCACGTCCCCGGAGCCGCTAGGACCGAGGAGGAATGTTGATTGCGATACTGAGGTACATTCATATCTAAATCTTAGTCTTTGTCTACAAAGAACACTGATCCCAATGCCCTCCCGCTCTAGCAAATGACAGGCTCTCTACAAAGCCCTCTAGCTTACACCGTCCATACTCATCCCCTCCACACGTCTCGAGCGCCATCACTCGGTCGTTGACAAGTACCCGCACGTACTCGTCCCGCTCAGCGCCGCACTCGAGCTTTTCCACGTACATGCGCGCCGCAAACGGTACCACCCACGCCGACGAGTAGCCGTGCGCCAGGGCAGCCGGCACAATGTGATCTGCTGGCAACAGCCCCGTCTCGTTGTACAGGCCCAGCGCCGAAAAGGTAGAGACCATGCTGTTGTCGTGGCTAAAGTCTGCATACAGCGCTCGATCAAGGGGAAACGTATCTGGTGATGAGTCTAGCGTCTCGTTGGTTGTTGTGTGGTCGTTGACTGGTTGCTTGGTCAAGCGGGCGATGAGCTCGTTGACATATCCGACGCCCTGGGTTGGCCCCATGGCGTTGCCATTGCCGTAATGGTAAAACTTGCTGAGGGTTTGGTAATAGTCGTAACTGCGCCACTCTTCTTGGGTGAACAGGTCACAAAAGCTTGAGCGGCCGGCGCCATCCAGGGTGTTGGCGGTATTGAAGGGACACAGGTCCATCATGAAGATGGTCTCCTCCTCCGTCAGGTTGACTCCCGGCAGGTTCTGGTTCAGTCTCTCCGTAATTTCAGGTAGAAATCTTTCTCCCCAGACAGCCTCGGCAGGGTCGTCATCCTCAGAGTCACTGTGATCTTCAAATGCGGTGCATGAACCATGCGACATGGTGTTGTTGATGCCAGGAACTTCTGGTATGACCAGGACCTCGTCAAAATGTTCATCTCCGGACTCCCCCCGTGAGATGTAAAATCCCTGAGTAAAGTTGTACGAAGACATGATGACTCGATCCGATCCAGAAGCCCGAATGAAAGGTTCCGTCTTTTCCGCGAGGCTCATATATCGCTCATAAAATGCCTTGCCGGAATCAAGCATCTGTTGCTGGCCAAATTCTGTCAGATCTGCAGCTCCGAGACTGTAAGTGTAATCCTTGAGCCATTCGTAGCCCTTGCCATACTTGGTTGCGGAGCTCTGGATGCGAGCAATGGTGGCGTTGTATGCTTCAGACTTGTTGGCCGTAGGATACCGGGCTCCATGGCGAGACAACACGAGGCCAAAGGTGACGTCGCATTCATTGGGAATAGACGCATCAATGTCGGAGGGGACAGAAAAGAATGAAGTGTACTGTCCCCATAGCCGAGAGATGTCATTGCAACTCCCGTCAGTCTCACAACCAGGCGGTGAAGTTCTGCCTACCGTGTTAAACTGAGCTCGGAATGAGAATCGAATCAGGTAGCTTACCCGTTGTGCACCCAGAAGCTGAGTACTGTGATCAAGGCCACGGTGCTGATCACCATGACAAGGTAGCTCCATCGCCGCGTCTCACGAAGTCGATGCTCGCGATGCCAGCTTTCCAGCCGCTCAGAGTCAGAATGTCGTTCAGAAGTGTTTTCCTCGTCATCTTGGAGCAGTCGTCCCTGTTCAGACTCGGCGTCGGAGATCTCTTGCTGATCCGCCGTTGGTGGCGCATCGTCGCGCTCGAGATGCACCATCTCTAGGTCGGTAATCGTGACGGGGATATACTAGCTTCCACCGAGACCCATCAGATCACCCGTTCTGGCTGATACTAATGAACGTGATGAGCTGTCAATCCTTGAGAGAAGAGGCTCGATAATTGATGTTGTCAAGGGAGGGTTCCATGGGGGTCTTGTGGGGTTGAGGGTTGAGATTCCAAGAGATTGTGTTGCTCCGTTATCCCTGATTGTTAGATGTTGAAGACAACAAGGGTGGGCCACGTGCATGGTCATTTGGCCGACGAATGAGGTGCTTCTCAGCCACAGTACTACTGAACCCTGACGTCCTCTAGGTACTTATATAAGGTATTCTCTTCTCTATACCTGCTAAATACTACTAATCAACCAGAACCATCATATATCCTCATGCAGTGCTTATCGAACAACTCAACCAAGTCAATATTACAAGGAATGTTGTAACTTGAGAGGTACTTCTATTCAGAACCTGCGATTTGGCGTACCCTACCTTATCGCGCTAGACCAGCAACCAAGACATGATTCAATCTCTTTATCATTTTCATATGTAACAAAGTATCCATGAATTTGTCGAGATCCCGTCCCAAGGCAACAAGTCAAAGCTGCTCTAGGCTATTCCATTATCCTGATAATATTCCTCCTTCGCAAGCCCTTGCCCTCGCGCCAGGGTTATATCTAAAGTTCCTAGTTTTTCGAGCAAACCTGCCGCCCATAATGTCCCACTTGTCAATCATCTAAAATCCATCATCATGTCCCATAACTAAAGTATCGCGAACCCCAGGTCGCTGCTCGCATAGTCTAGCTATGCCGCGGCCAGCCACATCATATGGTACAAGTGGTATCATCAAGTAAATCGAACCTGCAAAATGCATAAACGTTAAAAAGAAAACGGGGGGGTATAAATCAACGCGACCAGGCGTGCACAGTTCCTAAATCGCCACCCCGACGCTCGTCCGGTTGGTGCGGGGATCATGTCTGCCAAAGGTGGAAAACCGTGAGATGAGCGGTTCATCCGGTGACACAGCAGCCGTGCTACCCATGGAGCAGGTCGTGGGAACGGTGCGAAGCTCATCATCTGATTCCCAAGTGGTGACAGTGTCGGCAGAGTCCGTGCTCCGCCGTTTTCCCGCCGTCTCGCCCAGCGAGACTTGGTAGAAACCTTGGTTGCCCCTGATCGGACGAGGGGCGTTGGTGACAGACTCGAAACTCAGGTTGCGGCTGTGTTGAGATCCGGGGAAGAGCCAGCTCGACACCCGGGAGAAGGACTTCTTCTTCCTCAGAGGTGGACGGAGGACAAGAGGTAGAGGGGGTGGCAGAGGCACATCGCTTCTCCGGCCCCGAGGAGAGATGTTTGTGGGAGTTGATGGCTCGCCAGGAGTCCGGGCTCGGCGAGGTGGTGGGAGGGAGACCTTGACTGGAGGATGATGAGGAGACCTGATAGGCGCCGTATGTGGGCGATCAACATCATAGTTGAGTCTCTCGGCAAAGGATGGAGCAGCGGGAGGCAGAGCAGCTATCGAAGGCATAGGCGGCTCCAGTTCTGAGGCAGTCAGCGAAAGATGTTGGGGAGTAAGCCACCACACAGGTTTCGTACCAGGCATCGTCCGGGCCACCGAGTAGGGGGTTGATGGCCGGCTGGGAGTATAGAGACTCTGCTTCTCAATCGCATCGTCAATTTGCTTTTGGAGTCTCTCAACCTCGAGCATGGCACTCGCGACTCGTTCCTTGATTTTTTCCACGTCCGGCGAGGTGTATGCCCGAACGCGACCCCGAGCTTTAGGAGGAATTCTGGGAGGACTTTCATCGCCCTGGGACGTAGACGGCGAGCTTTCTAATATGTGTCTGCGAGGGAAATGGAATGACATGGGTAAGTCGGAGAAACTCCTTTCATGCTCCGACGAACAATTATCTCCTTCGCTAAGCTGATAGTCTGACTGATCCGAGACGCATTCAGAGCTGCACGCGGAGCACGAAGTAGGTATGGAGGGTGGCGGGTCGAAGTGAGGCAGTATAGGAGAAACGCGGTTGTCTGGCTGATATATGCTCAACTCCAGGGGACGATAAGGTCGGTGCGGAAGCTGCTTAGCAGGGCGCAAGTTCGAGGCGCGTGAGGGTGTAGGTTCAGGGAATTCAGGGAATTCAGGAAACTGAGGAGAGGCCGAATAGATGTGACGAAAGTCTGAAGGTTCTGAAATGGATGGGCGGCGCGAGGGTGAAGGAGCTGAAGAGAATGACCAGAACCTCTTCCTCTTGGGCGTAACCGTTCCCTTTGGTGACTTTTCCAAGACGTTCCGATGAGGCTGTCTCTCTGGCATGGCTACGGGACGTGGTTGGTGAGCTGGCTGGTCATATATAACCGGATGAATTGGCTTCTCGCCGTCTTGGTCCATCAGCAACTGCTCGTCGCTCGACCTGCCTACGGGCCACGAAATGTTCAAAGTAGAAGAAGAAGAATCTGAGGCCCAAGAAACGGCAGTACAAGTAGAAGTAGAAGTAGACGGAGACTTACTACGACGCGGCCTCTTTTCGGTGCAAGAGACCAGCGGTGCGCAGCAGAGAGGCAAGGAGGAAAGCCACGAGGACCAAGCGGCGTCGGAGCCATGAGCACCACTGTGAGGACCAGCAACTGTCATGCTGCGAGGGTTCTCTCACGTCATACCGAGAAGGTGAGCAGAGGGTGGTATAAAGAAGGAAAGGAACGAGTGAGTAGAGGCAACGAGAATAAACGAGAGGCGAGAGAGAGAAGTAGAAGAAGAAGAAGAAGAAGGATTAATACATATGCTATGTGTATATATATGTGTATGTATGGATGTATGTATGTACATACGATACTTCGTATAGGTGCGCAGCAATGTGCAGAAGTGGAGGGGAGGAATGGGAGGAATGGGATAGGACAGAAGCAGGACGGGAAAGCTGCAGAAGCGGACAAGGGAGCCGGCAGATAAAAAGAAGATATTTCGTGGTGTTTACTACCACAACTTTAGTACTTTCTTTACCCACACTCACAGTCGCAAGAACAGGAAATCGAGTGGTTGAGGTTGAGCGACGGCGAACCCACGGCGCAGGTGACGGACCGGGGTCGGTCGAGACGCCGGACCAGTCGGCGCTTAGAAGACGGCCCTCGCGGGATGCCGACGATACTAGCGCTCCACACCAAGTCTGGCACAAGCACCAGACAAAGCTGTGACTGGGCCGTGGGGGAAAACCGACTTGACGTTTGCCTTTCTAGAGTCTCCGGAACGAGTCGATGTCGTGCAGCATCCCTTTTGCCACGGCATTGCAGACTCGTAGTCACGCTCGACATTAACAAAGAAGCCATCATCAAGACGTGGACTTTGCGTGCTGGCAGAGGTTGCACACAACCGTCGGTTACATGCATGAGCTACTCTGCCATCACACCTCAACCTTGCCCTCATTGCATCTCATCTCTCTCTCTCTCTCTCTCTCTCTCTCAATATCCGACGTCCCATCTCTCTCACACACACACACCTTTTCTTTGGGCCGCACCGCCCGTCTGGAAAAGGCCCCGGTCTTGCCCGGCTGATTGGTAGATGCACCCCGGACATGGTCACTTCCGTCATCTCTGCTCCATCAAATCGGTTTGCTGCACGTTTTGTCCGTCGCGACGGGTAGACGCGTTGTTGCGTCTGAGCTACGAGCCCATGCTAGGGTTCCTGAAACGTGGGAGCATCTGGAACGCCTGTCAAATCTCTCGAGCCGCGAATTACTGATTTCGGTGATCCTAGGCCAAAGGCATCTCCCCAAAACAGTCGTCCACGCTGTTTCATGCGTCCCGGAATAGCGACACGTCCATGGTCGTGATTGTCCTGGCCGTCTTGTCCTGGCCGGCCCGACGTGACGCGACGTGATTCGCTATTCAGTCACGGTTTGAGACATGTTGAGTAAAAGCATCACGTCTCTTGACGAGTTGGAGTTGGCGCTGACAGATCCCTAAATCAGCCTTGGCTCTCCCGACGACACCATCTCGCCGTAAGCGGCCATGTTGATGCTTGTGATTGCTGCCATTGTTCCTCACCCGTAGTCACGGTGTTGCCACGCCCATAAAAACACGAGTGCAAAACTGTACCCAAGCAATACTCTCACATGCGGTGCATGCAAAGCATCAAGGGTCCACAGGGGATGTCCTCAAGAGTCGACCAATTCCATTCACTCGGAATCCCTCTAGTCAAGCTGAGCTTGATCGACAGACGGACCGCTCCCTGCTGCTGCTGCTGCGAACATGGTTACGTTCCATCGCTCTTTGGACGCCACCGCTAAGAGTCATGAATGTCAGATGGAGGTGTCCTAAAGTGTCGTTGAGCCCCTCGTGATGGTGGTACCCCTGACTTTGCCCCCTTCTAAGAATAGTGACGTCTATGGCCAGGGCCAGCTCCAGCTCCAGCTCACGATGATGGGGGCTTTGCTAGCTCGTGGCAGGGATACATCCAGAGGCCCGCAGAGGAGTTCTCGCGTGCTTCTTTTGATACGCCGCATTACATTCCTTTTTCAACATTAAAGAAACAAAGGTGGATATTCTAGTGGCAATCTTGGTCATGCTGTCCCGTGAGTTTTTCTACTCAACAGCCGCCAGAGGCGCAATTCTCAGCTTGGAGGGCATCTTGTCTCATTCTTCGGCCCACGAATGGCTGCGTAAAAAGAGAGAACCTGTTTCCCGTGCATTCGTGCGTTGCAATAGGCTAGGCAATTCCGGCGGGTGTGGCGCAATCTGTAAAGTGTGATTTACTGCGTAAAAGGCGGCCTCTCTAGGTGGAGTGGAGGAGAGGGTTCGGTAGATTCAGCAGCCCGGATTAATTAACAGCTGAGAATGCAATCGGGAATCTTATCTACGGATCAATGGATGCACCGACGCCCCACATACCCACATCCAAAATGTCCCAATCTGGCAGGCGGAGATAACGGTCATTGCCGGCAGAATTCTAAAATCTCAAGGAAATTCATCGACAAGAGTTCCTGCGACGAGCTGCCAGGTACTCAAAATGGGTAAACGAGTTTCCAACGGCGGAGATGGCCTTTCTGCTTTCAAAAAGCGCCAGAAGCTCACCCATGAGACGCCCACGAGCGAAGAGGTGACCTCGAGCGACCAATTGCGCAAACTCCTAGCATTTGACCAGGATTTGCGCCGCGCACGACATGGTATGTTTCGACCTCGTGGATGAGTATTGCTAAATACCTTCGAGACTGACTATATACTTTCAGGTCTTCAATCTTTCAAAGACCTCCTCGACAAGATAGTCTCCGACGATGGCGACCGAAAAGCAAATCTCGAAATCCTACACCAGTTTCTCGAGGCTGTAAAGCCAAGAGACACCTCTGAAGATGCCGTCTTCCTCGGTGATATCATGGAAATGTGGTCCTTCGCCGTCCAAGTCAACAACGACGGTGTCATGTCCTCTGTCGTTGTCGTTCTCGCCTTGGTTCTTCAGATCGTCTCTGGATCGCTACAGATGGTTCGCCATGGCCTTGGCATCTGCCAGACCCTCCTCCAGGAGCGACAGCTAAAGTCGCTGGCCAAGAACTTGTCAGCAGAGAAGAGCAAGGGCTTCATCATCTCGCCCACTCTGCGTCTGCTCCGAGAAGCTACATGTTTGGATGGCGGTGCCTATGCCAAGCGAATCTTTCGGGCGCGGAACTCCACCTTGACCTCCCTCGGGAGAAATCTCGAGATTGGGCACATCGGTGATGCTCAGGAGGACGTGCGAAAGGCCTCTGTGAGGACAAACGCCGTTCGCTTCTTCTTGAGCCTTCTCAAGTTCCTGAGTTCTGATGGACGGCGGGAACTTGTGGCACAAAAGGAGCTCCTGTCTCATGTGACTTTCATGATGAAGACCGACCCTCCCTACCTCGTCCTGGATATCCTAGAGTCACTAAAGTCTTTCATTCTGGCGGACGACAAGATCCCCCGCGACGTCAAGTTCAGAAATTTCAACACCAAGACGCTGATGCGAGTCCTGGCTCTCTACTCGTATACCAGCGACAGTGAGGCTTCGGATGAAAAGCCAACAGTGAGCCAAAAAGCTCACCAATTCCTCACATATGTCTGTACCGGCCCAAATGCTGGCGTGTTATATCCATCTGCAGGCCTTTACCCCAAAGAAACAGACGATGACCCTGCACCAAGCGGGCGTACAAAGGGTAGCACGCATGGAGCGCTCTTGACAGACAGATATAAGGAGGATATCCCGGTATACAACTTTGTCCTTGCCGAGTTCGCCCAGAAGCTTCGTCCTTGGTCCAGTCTCAAGCACAACGAGCTTCTAGTGGCCATCTTCACAGCTGCCCCTGAACTCACCGCCAAGTACTTCCTCAACAACCGATCCTTTACCTTTGAACCCAAGCTATCAATGACATGGATCGGATATGCCGCCTTCCTCTTCAACACCATGCAGATCCCCCTACCTCCTCGCTTCGGGGACCGCACACGCTCCGCCAAGGCCCCTCCTCCCACCTCTATCCTGCTTGACAACATCATTCCTCTCCCCGTTAACCAAAAGGTCATTATCCGGTGTCTATCCTCCAAGTCGCATCTCACCTCCTTCTTCGCTACCCGAATCCTCATTGTTGCGCTCGAGAAACTTGCAGAAGCTCTCAAGATGCACGAGGAGGCATCCAAAGCCAATGATACGACTTGGACTGAGGCTAGTCGTCGATTGATTGATGCCTTCTGTCAACGAATCCCTGATATGAAAGAAGTGGTACGGTCCTACAAGGGAATACCATCCGAGAACATCCTCCACAAAACAA
Organism: Fusarium cicatricum; assembly: GCA_021730345.1. Lineage (NCBI taxonomy): Eukaryota > Fungi > Ascomycota > Sordariomycetes > Hypocreales > Nectriaceae > Fusarium > Fusarium cicatricum. The sequence continues at coordinate 31,480 of JAJODA010000423.1, forward strand.
TGGCCAGTCGCTTGTTGCGTCTCTATTATGAAGTGATTCCCCAAGTTGCGCTCGCTGCCAACTTTGACGTCTCTCCCTTCTTCACAGAAGTTCTAAAAACACTCAATCAGGGAAGCGAGAAGCCAGAGGATGAATCCATGGGGGTTATGGAGCTCGAAAACCTTGTCTCTATTGCTAGCTATTCTCCTGGCATGCGATGGTTCTCGAGAATCGATAATCTCGTTGATGGGGCTGCCTCGTCGCCATACACCGCTCTCCTGCGGCTACTGTGTGACGAGAAGCGAGATCTTGCATTTCACCAGCTCAAGAAGGTCCTTGGCGAGGTGGCTGTCGAGAACCAGCTGGTTACAAAAGCAGCTGTGCTGACTCCTCTCTACAACGCGCTTCAAACTACCTCGGCTGGTGCGAAGACAGCAGACATGGAGAAGGTTTGGTCATTTGTTGACAATTGCATCAACCGATGTGCCTCGTCGCCAATCAAGTATCTCGACCTGTTGGAGACATACTCTGAGGAGGCGAAACTGGCCACGTCTGATGGTGCCCCTGCATTGGTCAACGTGACAATGGTCGAGCAGCTGTCGTACGCCATAAGCTCCGCTAATAACGATGAGCAAGCTGCACTCGGCAAGTTCCTCTCATCCTACTTCTCGGCTTCGTGTAAGCAGAAACTTGGGAGGAAACTCACCAAAGCCCTGTATAAGCGGATATGTGAGCAGTTTTCATCAACAAAGATCAAGATGAATAAGCTCAAGGACGGCAAGACTGAAGATGCCGACGTGGACGACGAAGATATGCCAGACGCAGACGTGGTCGACGGCAAAGAGACCAAGAGCGGGCCGTCCTTGGACTCTTCAAAACTTGAAGAGATGTTGCATGTGCCTCTTTCCGAAGACGAAGATACTGCAGCCTTGACTAAATGGAATGGCAAGAACGCAGAGGATCTCGTCGAGGACGGCTGGGCCACAGGATTGATCCGCCTGCTATCGTCAACACACACCAGTATTCGCAAGGAAGCCCTCACCAACATCCTCAAGATGGCCGCCAAGCTCAAGGACTCGTCATACGAGGAAAAAGACCAAGTCTGGCTCCTCCTTTCTGAGCTTGCCGAGTCCTCGAGAGAACAGGTCGACAAGGGCCCTGTGCCCTCGGCCTTTACAGCCTTCGCCACCCACGCCCTCGACGTGGTTAAGAACCCTCTGCACCCGCTCTACCCAAAGGTTAACAGCTTCCTCACCCGCAGCCCGGCCTGGTCCCCTGAGAAGCTGCCCCTCGCGCACGACATCCTCCACGGCGAGCCCTCGGAGGACGACAAGTACTACACCGAAATCACCTGGCTGCTCGTCTACCTGCTCGACAGCCTCCGCACGCCCTTTGACCTTAGCGTCTTCCACCGCAAACGCTGGTTCGAGAAGATCCTTGGCCTCGGCGCCAACCCCTACCTGCGCGTCAACCTGCGCACGCGCCTGCTGCGGCTGCTCTACCGCGCCACGTGCATCGACGGCGGAAGCACTACCCTCGTTACCCGCTTCGGCATCCTGAGCTGGCTGGAGACGCAGCGCGCTGCCAGCGAGGGGAGCGACGAGGCGGATGTGCTGGTTGCCCTCATCAGGAGGGTCTGGGAGACGTGTGATCAGGAGAAGGTCAAGGTCTGGAGCAAGGGGGGCGTTGAAAAGTTGATCGGGGCTTATGTTTTGTAAGGGTTTAGGGTTATTATATAGGCAGTGTGATGATTGATATACCCGGCGTTACTACAAAGAGGTCCCTAGACGTGATGCCCTACTCCAAGTTCCTAGAATTGATACACACCCGAGGTACAGACAGACATGTGTAGTAAACCATTGACTATCCTCCTCGCCTCCTGCGAATGACTTGGCCAGACTTGAGCCTGTCCGAGATTGACAGGACTTTTACACACTTATAATGGTAGAGAAATGTCTCAGCCCATTATAGACGACCCCTTCTGTGACTTCACTTGAAATGCAAGGCTTCTTCTTATGGCACGAAATGTCAAACTTGTTCAAACTTGTTCGTACAATATGTACAATCCCTAACCCATCTACTTCACATAAACAAGGAACAAACACCATGAAAAGCACAAAAAGAGTGCCCCATCTCAAAAGACAGATATCCTGATATCCCCAACCACGCATCGCTCCACGATGTAGGCCCCAGTTCAGAAACCCACCTCCCCGCACATTATTATGATTTTGTATAGAAAGCAAAAGCCCCGAGCCGTTTTATGAGCTCTTCTTTGGCCGACCCGAGAGAAGAGAAAGGCGGACAAAAGGGTTCAGCCTTTGAACTGGGCAATTGCATTTTCCCAGTTCGCCATTTTAAATCCAAAAAGAAGTGTTGCAACGTTGTGGCATCATGATGTTTACTCCACGGGTGAATCGTCAGTTCAAACGCCATCTACAGTTGACCAGAAAGAAGCGCCTCAGTTGCTGGGATATCATGTTAGTCTGAGTAATTATAGAGGATGAATGCTTCAGGACTTACCAGAGTTAATGTAGGCTCTCTTCGCATCGAGGGGAACGTTAAAACGCCTCTCCAGCTCATTCTTGATGCCCTTCTTGGTGACGGTCATCAAGTCGGCTGTCTTGAGGATGTCGCGGATCTCTGCGAGGAGGGCATCATCGCTGGGCATGCCGACCATCTCTTCGGGGGAGAAGAACTGTGAGCCGCCGAACTGGCTCATGCGGTTGCCAGGCATCTCAGAATGAGCCAAAGACATGCGTGACATATTCTGAGCACCAAAGCCGGCCATCGAGCCGGGGCGGCTGGGCTGGTACCCACCACCATACTCAGAAAAGGGGCCCTGAGCCTTGGTGGCATAGCTGTAGCCAGAGACCTCGGATCGGACGTCGTCGCGAGCGGTCTGGGTCTGAGTCTCCCAGAGCTCGGCCTGGTACTCCTCCCACTTCTTGCGAGGAATCGAATTAGGATCGAACTTGCCCTCGTCAGAGACAACGATCTTCTTGCCCTGCTCGCCAGCAATAACACGCGTATTACCCCAGGCAAAATCATCCATATGCCAGAAAGAGTACAAAGGCAAACCAAAGGCAAAGACAGGGATGGCCAAGATGTAGAGAATCATCCAGCCAACCATCTCCCACTTCCGACGCAAGATAAAGATGATGGCCTGCAAACCATAGATGGCTGCTAGCAAGATGAAAGCCGTCACCGGCAAGACTGAGGAGTTGGAAGCGACAAGGTAGATCAGGTAAACAATGTACATGACAATGACCGGCTGGACAATTGTGCTCAGCAGATCGACAAAGACGACGAAACGCATACTGAAGCAGCAGAAGCCGCAAAGCTGGGCCAAGGGAATGAGTTCAATCAAGTTGTGCACAGTCGAGTTGATCCAGCGACGTCGCTGAGAGAGGAAGACGGCCCAAGAGTCGGGAGCGATAGTCCAGGCGTGTGCCGAGTGGAGGTACTTTGTCTTGTACTGGGCATGATGCTTGAGAAGCAGGGTCGTCAGGTATCGATCTTCACCCAGGTGAAGCAGATTCTTCATATGGAGAGTGTCAACTCGGATAGTCGAGTAATCCTCAACAACATCCTTGCTGACGAACAGGGGCTTGCCAGACTCAGCGGCGCGGATTCGGTACATGGAGAAACAGCCAGGCAAGCAGGTGACTGAGCCGAACAAACTCTCAAAGGCCTTGGTCAGGTTGTGAGAAATCCAGTACTCGTAGACTTGAATCATGGTGATGAATGACGCTTTGGCATTGGTGAGAGCCGTTTCACCACACAGGGCGATGAGTCGGGTGTCATCCATGAAGGCTGCGATCATACGGGTAGCCGAGTCTGGAGCAACAACAGTGTCGGCGTCGATCTGAAGCGTGAACTCGTAGAACGTCGGGTTAACACCAATGATGTTGCGGATTTGGTGATACATTTCGAGCTCGAGGGGGCTCATGGACAGGTTGTAGTGCACGCGGTTGAGGAATCGCATGATGACCATCTGCGAATCTCGCTTGCCACGGTTACCGGGACGAGAAACCTCAGAAGGCTTACCAACCTTGACAATAATCATGAAGGGAACGATATGACCTTGGACCTCGTACAGCCCAGAGTAGACCTTGCCCATGTTGTGTTGCTTCTGGCCCTCGCCCAGGGATTCAAAGCTAAGGGGTTCTGGGTCGACCGTCTCAGACACACCAAGAATATCGAGCACAATCCGAGGAGTGGGCCTATCGTTGCCTTGACCGATAATCATACCGTCACAAATAACGACCAGTAACTTGCGCTTATCGTCGTACTTCATACGGGAAACGGAGTCCATAGCACGGCGGAGCGAGTCTTCGTCCTCGGTGTAGGCGGGAATCACACACATGACGAACTTGTCGAGGTTCTCCGGGACGTTCTTCCCTCCAAATTGGAGGGCGGCAAAGAACTTGAAGACGATGATGGAGGCAAGCAAAATGGAAATAGCCAGGATGAAGTATTTCGCGAACTGACAGCGTGTCGAGTTTCGAGTATCAACATCGCCGACGTAGAAAAGATTGTTCAGACAAGTTTCCATCCGGGCTTTCGCGGCTGGGCCCATCTTGAGTGCCTTCCATTGCTTTGTGACATCGCCGCCGGCCAGGCCGGCTTGAGTGAATAGATTGGTAACCTTGCTATCCATGAAGTCGGTAGCACCTTCGATGACCGGAGTTGCTTTGCCATCCTTGGATCTCATAAGCATGCCACCGTCCATGTATTTGGTCAGGTCGTAAACGCGGCCGTTGATGACGGACAGTCTCTGCCCCTTATCGGTGACGAGCTTCTTGATATACTTGGGAGGCCAACCGACTCTGCCCTTCATAGCAGTGGACTTCATCATAGTCATTTGCTCAAAGTACCAATCAGGCCTGGTGTCGTTCTGGAAGAATCGGAAATCATGGTACTGGGCGTTGATGTCAACGTCGGCTTGATTAAGGAGTGTAGGTGAGTCGGTGAAGTTGGTATCCTTGTAGTCAAGCGTGACCTCGGGACGAATAGAGCCACCCTTGCCTTGGCATAGGGCTGAGACCTGCACAGGGAACATAGAGCTGATATCTTTTCCAGCGTATTTGAGGATGCGTTCTTTGCTGATGAGCTCAGGACCAGGGTAGTGGCTATCCGCAATCGGCTGTAGATCAAAGACAAAGCCACGAATAGAGACATAAGCGCCAGTGCTGCCCTTTTCGCCGTCGAACGAAGTCAACTCAGCGGCACTGTAGACATTTTGCTTGGGACAAATAAGCATGGGAAATCCGACCATGAAAAAGGCGGCGATGGCGCACATGAGCCATATGAGCATGTTGATCGCCAGCTTCTCCCTCCAGGCCATTCGGACATCCTTTCGAGGCATTCGACCAACGAACCTGATGAGAAAGTCGGGGATGAACCAAGTCAGGAAGTAGACTGTAAAGACCCAGCGCTTTCGGCTGGGCTTGTCTCGGTACTCTTCAACTTCCTCAAGAGACTTTTCGTTACCGCGCTCAGCCATCTGCTCTCGAGTGTCGAGGTTTTTGAACATATCGCCACCACCAAAAGCGGAGACACCAGCCTCAGATCGGCTATCATCCGTAAAGTAGCCGCCCTTGGCCTTTTCACCGTACATGAGTGGCGTGTTGCCGCCAGATATCAAGTGCTCCTTGGAGGCGCCGAAGGGCGTGCTATCAGCAGGTGTGAGGCCATCGCCAGCATCAGAGGATGGCAAGCCGCCGAAACGACCACCCACTGAAACAGCCTCGCCGAGCTGTGCAATTTCCATCCAGCAACGTTCGCTGAGGAAGATGCCAGTCGCACCAACTCTGACTTCGTTGCTGGGCCACTGCTTCTCCTCAATGACCATTTCGGCACGTTCTCGTTCGCTGCCAACCAAAATGGTCTCAGCATCTGTCATGCCGAGGAACTCGCCAAAAGGCAAAAATAAGCTGAAGTCGGCAGAGCGAAGTCGTTGGCTGATCTCGGCAACACCGAAAGTCTGTACCTGGGTTCGCACGCACTTGCTGTCGAATTGGTTGGCGATCCGCCGGTCGTTAGGCTTCAAGCAGAAGACGAAGTACGAGTTGGTGCTGGGATCCGTAACAGCCTTTCGGACGTTCTCCAAGGAGGACAAGAACTGGCCCGAGGCTCCTTGCTCGATAGTCATCTTGACGTTCTTCTTGGACTCTCCCGCCTGGCTGGTCTGCTCCAACTCGTCCAGGGCATCCTGCTGCTGGCGTCTGTGGGCTGTGTTGGGTCGAGCTGTCCGGTGCGTCTTTCGGGACATGACGCTGGGTGCTCGCATCGGCTTGGAGCTAACAGTAGCTTGCATCACGGCGGTGCGCTCGCTAGGGTGGGTGACGGTCTGCAGAGCCTCCTGGCCGAAAAGACGGAGAACAAATTCGCTCTTGGAGCCGTTGATCATGTTGAGCAGATCACCAGAGATGACCTCGCCATTCTCTTCGATCAAGCCCTTGACGGGGTAGTCAACCTCACCGGCGAAGTGCTTCACGGTGAAGCAAGCGGAGGTATTCTCGGTCATGAAGTTGCTACCAGGCAGCTTGGCAGTGGCAGAGCCCACATCGATAGCCGCGTTCTTGCCCTCAAAACGCCTCCGGAGAGCCTCCAAAAGCTGCATATCGGTTCGGTTGCGGCGCGTTTGGTCATCCAGGATACTGAGAAGACCGTTGCCAGGCTTAAGAATTCCCCGGACAGCATCCGAGTTGTCAAAGTAGCTGGTAGCGGCAACGCTCACTTCCTCGGACTCTAGCATATCGGCCTTGCGATCGAAAAAGTTCTGAAGAGTCAGGTTGTAGATACTCTCAGTAGCGGCGTTGTTCAACAGTTGATCTAGAGTGGAGCCGGTGGCCGTTTGCTGAGAGAAGCCCGGGAAGTCGACGATAGAGACAGTGTTAGCAATGGACTCCTCAGAAGCACAGAGACGCTGGTTGACTGTCTCCATGATCCAAGCCACAAGTAGCGAATACAAGGTTCGAGCAAGCTCGCCAGCATGGGCACGAGCTCCATTGGGGTCCAGCATGACCGTAACACGCTCCTTGTGAATCATTCTGGTCTTGTAGCCCAGGGTGGTCTGAAGATCAGCAGCGCTCACACCAAGGAAGGCAGCAATAATGCTAAGAACATCCTTGTTCTTGACCGCTGTGATCATGTTGCCGCCCTCGTGCGAGAAGCCACCGCTATCATCTCCGCCAACGCTTGTCTGGCTAGTTGTCTCAAATTCTAGCTGGCCAATGTGTAGGATACTGGCGAGAATCTGGCAAATCTCGGCGATCTCGGCACGGGGAAACTCGAGCTTTCGCAGAGCATTTTTAAAGACCTGGAACCCATCGGCATCATTGATACCGACCTTGAGTTGAGTAGGGTGGCCAAGATACTTCCAGCGCTTCTGAGCAGTGCCGGTGGCGTTGGAGGAGCCCGCATCAAGGCCGAGATGTGATCTCTCAGCGTCACTGGTACCTGCTAGCAAGTAATACAGAACGTGAAAGTTACGCTCTCCGGTAGGCACCTCGGCAATACGGCTGCGCTCAAGTCGGTGGTCAAGAAGCTTGCCGCCGATGAGGACAGGGTTGGTGGTGGTTGAAGTGTCATACTGAAGTTCGTAGAACAGGCCAGACTTGGAAGCGGTGGGTGTTGTGGCAGTCTTGGTGGTCGTCAAGGTATCGAAAACGTAGGCAGCGAGGGAAAGCTTGGTAGAGAGAGGTGTGGAAGATTTGTTGAGGAGTGCAGTGAGAAGATGAGCACGAAGGGTCGACTTGCCAGAGCCGGACTCGCCCCTGGATTTGTTAGCGAATCTAGTTTATAGGAGATACTCCAACGCATGGAGTATATATCACGTACAGAAAGACAACGGCCTGGTTCTCGGATCGGTGTCCTAATCGAAGCCATGCTCGGTCGGCAATGTCTTCAGCGCCAGCCATGGCGCTTCCCTCCTTGCCGCCATCAGGACCCTTTGCGGACGAAGTGTAGGTGTTGAGTGCGATAAGAGCGTGAGAAGAGAGTCGTGCGGTGGGATGAGAGACATGGAAACGACTGGCGAGGTGAGCAGTGAGATGAGTATCGGATTGGAGATGAGCTGGTAGCGAAGGCAGCGAGGGTTGGGTGTGCGGCCCTCCTGCGCCGCTGCCCAGCTGTGGCAGGCTCATGGCCATGATGGACAAGATGCCCAAAGATGGCTCTCAATGATTATAGTCGGCTCGATGGTGACTCGGTTCGATGGTTGATGTATAGTAATATTAGATGGGATATTAGAAATCGGTCGTCGGCGAAGATGAGGCGTGATATTCCGTCGTTGATCAAAAGTATCGACCACGTTTCCGGGTCAAAACGAGGGCAGTCAACGGCACTCTGAGCGAGAGTAGAGGGTGCGTGGAGACAATAACGAGCGTCAAAAAACAGCAAGGTGTGAAAAGGAGGAGGAGAAAAACTTGAAGCTACAAAATCAGAGGCCTTGACCAATTTGTTGGCTTGACAATGGTGGTGTAACTCTGCTTCCTCACAACACCAACAAAGATAGCCTGGGGAAAAGGGATTGTTTTCTTGGGACAGACGGGCCACATGCAAGCGTCTGGTAGTGCAACCAAGTGCACTGTGGGAGGTCCCTTTTTCCTGTACGGCTGACTATACAGACCAATGGCGCAGGTCGGGCATAGCGCAGCCCCCTTTGGCGTTCATTACTATGTTTGTCCCACGAACACGGCATAAAAAAATGGACGCCATACGAGGTTTTCCCTGCCCATAGCCACACGGCATGCCCGGACAGCGTCTTCCCCTGAATCTGCTGGGGTTTGTTTTTCTTTTCTCTTGGCCTCGCACCGGACCTCGAGCCTTGTTGAGAGCTTCCTCCAGATGCTTGAAGTCGAGGAACTGTCTTGTCCCAAAGCCAGGCCAGTTAATCAACTAATTCTTCTTCAAACAACAGCACCAAAGTTTGTTAGACGTGTGAAACGACGCTTGGGAACTAATCGAGGCTCGAGATCATGATGAGATCAACGCACTGTACGCGTGATGGCCAGCTGCCATATTAATTAGTAGCCCAAGACAAAGACGTGGAGGCTCAATCAAGCCTCCCTTTCCAATCAGGACCTCTCAGGTAATTAACTCTTGGTCTGTCTGACTTGGCTCAGAATCCGCGCCACCAACGGTCAATAATCGATATGTACAAGAGAGAGGAATGCCTGGTGAGCATTCCTTTAGGCGCGTCTTATCACGCTCTCAAGCCAACAAGAGGAAGAGTCGCGAGAGAGACACAGCACTTCAACTCTCGTGATGGCTGCAGCCATCTCAGCGGCTCTGGCTGACGAGCTACTTGTCATGCATCCATCATGGTTGGTACGAGCCATGACCCTAACAAAGAAAACCCCTGGCCCAGCAACGACCGACTCTTACCCAAAGGAGCACCCACCGGATGTTATCCCGCATTGACAGGGACAAGGGCGGGTCATGGGAAAGGCTTGTTTACTATTTACGCTCCATCTATGCCCCGTACCGTGTCGGAACGGTCATTGATGAACGGCTCTTCTCAAGGAGGCATTCGAGTGAGACGAGGCTTGACTCTCATCCTTCTCGCCTTGACCATACTACGTAGTAATGGCTACTGACAAACTGGCTGCTGGACCAGTCGAAAGATGGGGTACAGCCCTAGACATGGCGCTCCCAAGTTCCGCCGCCCGGTATCTGATGTGATACGGACGATTTTAGCTACCTAGATGGTTCGAGATTACACCAGGGGATTGAGACGGGGTGACAGGATGACAGGCTCATCGAGTTTCTTGGATGAGACAGCAGCGGGTCAAGCGTCTCTCCACGCTGATTACGTATGAACAGGTGCCTCTCTCACTTTAAATCAGCAATGCCAGAGACCCGGACGGTATGAAGAAATTCTCGACGACAGCAATCTCGTACGTGGTATTCAGGGGACCAGCCAACTCCACTACGGACTTTATGCCCATGTTACCCGACTCCGTCACGGCTGGTCAACAAGGGCCTGCCTGACCTGGCCTGTCAGCTAATTATGATGAGCAATCCTCGTTCAACCGGGATCGATCCTCCCTCCATCGACCTTCTGGAATGCGTGAATGTCGATGCTAGCCCCCCAAGATCTCCCTTATGTTGTTATTTTAGGAGCTAGAGCGTGAGCCATGACGATGTGAGGCACAGTCAGTCAAGCAATCCCTTCTTTCTGCACTCTAACAGCCCATGAGGCTCTCTTCTCCCTTGGACCCTCTCTCATTCCCCCACGATGGTGTTGATTTATGCCGTGCAACATTTGTTGTGAGAGACGCGTTGTGTGGAAATGTCCGAGACACCCTTAATAGCAATTGATCTGCGAGACATGATGAGGCCACGGGGAGGGAAATTCTCTTTTTGCCGGCGGCCCCCTAAAGATCAGCGAGTCTTGGCCCCTTGCTCTAGGCTCATCGGCTGCACATCAGTGCCATCATTCAGCGTCACTCTCGGAACTAGTCGGCGTATGGCTGCTGATATCGATCGCCTACTGCTGATTATTTTGGTGTGGCTTGGCTGAATTTGATTCTTAGACCGGGTGACGGGCCCAGCTGGAAGTGCCATGGACGCCCGTCTCTAAACGGCCGCTTTAATTATTGAGATTCCCGTTGCCTGTGTACGCGTGGAGGCTGAGGTACACGCGGGAGACAGCGGAAAAAAAGATCTAGGGTACGGAGAGACGAAAACTTGTGCAAATAGCGGATCGTGATGAGCTCCTTGAACATTGGCACCAAACAAGATAAGATCTTCAGTACTTATCCCGATCATCGAATCGAGCAGGCGAATTATTGACATAAAAAATCCCTTTACCCTAGAGGCAGCTGGTGAGTATCACGTTGAATCTTCAAGCAATGCAACAACAGGCGGCTCGAAAATGCATGCAACGGTGCACGACAGGACAGGTCTCAGAATAGGTCCACGTATCCACGCATTCAATATGCTAGCCTGGATCTCTTTCCATCGAGCAAGCACCTGTCAAGACATGAATATGTCAGCAACAAGCACACCAGCCAGCCTTACATCTTACATGCCCATGTGCTCTCCAGTTCAAGCGATTTGATCAAGGCTACCTTATTTTAGGTGCCAGCACAGCCCCCGGCTCTTGACGGTAGACGGGCTCACATGCAAACCAACGTTGTAGCGAGCCATTTACGGATTATTACACGAAGCTCACATCAAAGTCGAAACCGGCATCTGTCCCTCTCTAGATCAGGCATATCGGGGGCTTGGACGCGCACTCGACGCGGTGCATTTCGCCTCCAGGCTCGTATTTGGCCATCCAAAGGCCCACAAACCGCCAATCCAATCCAGTCCCGTCCATTCTAAACACAAGGTTTCCTTTCCTCGGGTCGCGCGCGCCCCTTGCCCCTACAGGCGACGGCTCACCCGCTTGTTCCAAGTTTAGATATGAACGATACAGTGTGGGTGTGGACCTTAGTAGACCACCAGAATAGCCTACGGCTGCTGTGTTCCAGTGACCTTCAGTGGCCTCCAAACAGGGCCTGTCCCGTGAAACTGTCCGTCCCGAATCCATCCATCCATATCCATGGATCCCGTCCATCCATCGCCCCCAGGCCCCCTAAAGCCCGCCTGAAGCGCCACGTCCCCGGTGCTAAAACCATCATGGATGCGACGTTGGCCCTGAATATCTACGTCTTTGGTCCTAAAGGAGGGCCGTACACAGTGCGAAGCCTATAACGCTAGTACCAGCCTGGGTATCCATCCTCGGAGGCGCCATCTTGCTGGGGCACGCTACTTACAACGTTCCGCCTGTTACCTCTCCCTCGCCAGACCAAGACCCAGTCGTTTCTTCAACACCTGGGAAGCATTCGTCTTGAGCGTCTTGTGTGCTTCTTTCTCTGCTTTTACTACAGTTTCATTGACCAGCCTCACTCGCTCTGGCTGAGTCTCTTCAATCGTTAATATTATCGTTCCCCAACCTCCTGCAACTTCACAGCGGCCTAGGCCGTGATACTTCACTCGACATCGAAAAGGAGGGCCGCGTTGCCCAGCGACGAAACCTTCTTCTCACCATTTTACCAACTTGCTTCAAGCCTCTCAGCCCCATTCTCGCAGCCGACAGTCGTTTCCTTCACTTGCTCTCACATCGGTGCCGTTTGTCGCTTTCTCGATTTTCTCGAGCGACCTTATCTATCAAGCCTCCCTTGTTGCATTAAGGCTCGGCCATCGACCAGAATAACGTCCCGTGTCCGACTTTAACATTTCGACGTGCCATCCTCTGTGATTGTCCCCTGAGGACATCACCGTCATCAGCCATGGCGAACCGAATGTCCATGTACTCGATGGCATCCGAGGCCTTGGGTGGTCCTCAGGCTACCCAGGTGTCCACGACCACTCTCCTGAATGCCATTCACAACATCTACTTGTCCTCTCAGCCTCATCAACTTGACGCCAGCACCAGTCTGGTCGTTAACACCTGGCTCACTGCTGCTCAGGTCGGCCCTACTGTTGATGCTACGCTCGCTGCCCGAGCTTGGGAGCATGCCAGGCGTCGAGCCGAAGACGGTTGTGTTATTTTGGGGTACGTTTATGCGTCAAAGTCAGGTCATCTACCTTGCTAACGGACTACAGTTCCCTTCACCAGTCAGGTCCCTCCGTTCTTGTACCGTTCCTCAACACCTTTCCCTTCGCTATCCCCTCTTCCATCTACAAGTCTTTGGAAGCCGTACGACCTTTCCTCCGATGTGTAACTCCCTACAACCCCTCAGCGCCGAGGCAAATTGCCCTCGGTGTCACCTTGACCCTCGACTTTTCTGGCCATATTGCGGGTGCCTCAATAGCATTGTCCCAAGGTGGCATCGACACCAACAAGGGCATGTTGGATATTCCAGCCGAGGCTGGCTACCGAGCTTTTGACGTCTTTTACTACCTTCTCACATCAGCTTCTACTCCAGCCGAGAGGGAGTTTTTGGGACTCAAGTCAGCGTCAGCATATGCCCTGTTGGCCCGCTCAGGCACCTATGAGCCACCCTCCTACCTTATTACTGCCGATGACGGTGCTGCCGCCGATGATTTCCGCCAGGCTCTAAAAGAGATTGGCATCAAGGGCTCTTCCCACCGTAACTTCATCTCAACTCTGGCTGGCCTGCTTAAGCTTGGTAATACTCTTGACTACGATGCAGACTCTGATGATTTGGAGGAGATCTGCGAAGATGTGAGCGGACTTCTTGGCCTGGAGCCCGAGGTCCTCATGCAGCAGTTGAGTACCGAGGATCGACGAACATTGGTTGGCGGGCTTTACGAGGCTCTCGTCGACTGGGTCATCTCGAAGGCGAACAGTGCCATTCAGGCTCAGATGCTCCGCATTCGAGATGGCGATGAATCCGTCGACGGCCGTGGGGTCCGCACTCCGACATCTAACGAGGACTCTGGCGATACCGTCTCCATCAGTGTCATCGAAGTTCCGGATCCTACCCTGGGCAAGGCTTTGGCTATGCGCACAATCTTCGACGATTCGCTTGGTCTCAACTCCGAGATGATTGAGGACGGCGTCGAGGTCCTCCCTGCAGGATCATCCGTTGTCCGAGAAATGCAGCAGGCTGTTGCAGAGGTTGCGCCCGACTTGGGCATCATGACCGGCCCCCAAGGCCGGGACCGCCAGCATGAGCTCGAGAAGAGGGAGGTCATCTTGGAAAAGGTCGCGTACGCTTCAGAAGACAATGGCTTCTTGAAGAAGCTCCTGTTCCCCATCGAGGGCGAGGGCATCAACCTGGGTCGCGCGGGACGATTTGATCTCCCCGCCATCCTCAGTTCAACCCGCGCTTGGTTTCACCTTTCTTTGCACCCCACCGACGACTCTCCAGCCAGCTTGGCGTCTCTTCCAGCTATCAACTCTGCCTGGTCAGCCGGTACTGTTTCCCGACAGCTTCGCTCGTGGAGGCTTCCGGAATGGGCCAATCGCCGCAATCGCAGCCTTGACTTTACTGCTGATTTCGATGTGGATGAGTTTGTGCAGCGCTACGGCGCCCTTGGGTGCAAGGACGGCAAGGATGGTATCGAAACGTGGATGTTGGAGCGAGGATGGAGCAACGGAGAGGTCTTCATCGGCAAAGAGCGTATCTGGGTTCGTGAAAACCCTTGGTGGGAGGCTGAGAGTACGCTTGACATCAAGCCTGCCCACAGCCTTCAGAGTATTGGTCAGAACCCCTTCAACAGTGGCTTTGATACTGGTTATTCGAACAACGGAAGCGGATTCTTCCCTCCCCCTGCTATGGACAACAGCATGAACGGAAGCAATGACCAACTTATGCACAACCGCAACTTTAGCCAGGGTAATATGAGCCAGGCCACTTTGAGCCACAATCAGAACCAGCACCAGAACCAGCACCCAGCACCATCCATTGCACCATCCGCCATGCGCAACGTAAGCCGCGCTGGTGATTATGGTCTGGGCAACAAGGGCGACACCCAAAACGGCGCGGTTTATTACAACGATGACGGGGAGTTCACCGGCACGTTGGACGCCGATCTCGCCAAGAACAAGACCATCGAAACCGAGGAGGTCCCTTTTGGTCGACGAGCTTGGGTTGCCTTCGTTTGGGCACTGACTTTCTGGATTCCCTCACCTCTGCTTACATTTGTCGGCCGCATGAAGCGACCCGATGTCCGCATGGCTTGGCGTGAGAAGTTTGTCCTATGTTTCCTGATCCTGCTTCTCAACGGTATTATCGTCTTCTGGATCATTGGTTTCGGAAGACTTCTTTGCCCCAACTCGGACAAGGCATGGAATGTTAAGGAACTGGCGACGCACCAGGGCAAGAAGGATTTCTGGGTTGGTATCCATGGCAAGGTATATGACATTTCGGATTTCTGGCGACGACAGCACAGTGACTCCAAGATCAAGGTCACTGAGGACAGAATGATGCCCCTTGCAGGCCTGGTTTTGGACCCTCTCTTCATGCCACCACTTCACGTGGCCTGCCAGGGCCTCGGGATCAAGGAGACTACGAGACTGATGTCCAATGATACCGAGCTTAGCAAGAACACGTGGGCCATGCACACCTCTGGACTCTTTGCATCCGATCGCACCAGTGCACTCTACAAGGACGATTGGTACGAAACGAGGTTCAAGCCCGGTATTAAGGAATGGTACCATGGCGAACTCGTCTGGAAGACATCCCAGATTAAGAAGGAGGGTGCTGATGATCAGCACCCGTGGGTAAGATACGGCAACGAGGTTTACGATCTTACCGACTACTTCCACACCGCGGAGGTTTTTGACAACTTCCCTTCATACCTGTTCCTCAACAAGGACGTGTCGGACCTCTGGCAGAACAACCCCGGTCAGGATATTAAGTCACAACTGGACGAACTCATCGAAAACTCTACGGGAAACAAGACTGAGCACGCCGACATCCTAAACAGCTGGTATTGCATTAAGAAAATCGGCTACAAGGGTATCACCGACTTCCGTGACACAGCCAAGTGCCGGGTCAACAACTACCTCCTTTTGGGATTCGCAGTTATGATCTGTGCCGTCATCCTTGTCAAGTTCCTCGCTGCTCTTCAGTTTGGTTCTAAGCGACGTCCCTCCCCTCAGGACAAATTCGTCATTTGTCAGGTGCCTGCCTATACTGAGGGCGAAGACTCGCTTCGAAAGGCGCTCGATTCATTGACTGCGCTCCAATATGACAACAAGCGCAAGCTGATCTGTGTCATTTGTGATGGTGTCATTGTCGGCCAGGGTAATGACCGCCCTACGCCAAAGATTGTTCTGGATATCCTCGGCGTTGATCCCAAGGTCGATCCTCCTGCGCTGCCCTTCAAATCCGTCGGCGCCAGCGCGGAACAGCTCAACTATGGAAAAGTTTACTCCGGCCTCTACGAATTTGAGGGCAATGTTGTTCCATACCTTGTCGTTGTTAAGGTTGGCAAGGAGTCCGAGCAGTCCAAGGCCAAGCCCGGTAACCGTGGAAAGCGTGATTCGCAGATTCTGCTCATGAGCTTCCTCAACCGTGTCCATCACCGCTCCCCTATGTCTCCCCTTGAACTTGAGATGTTCCATCAGATCAACAACATCATTGGCGTGGATCCCGAGCTTTACGAGTACCTTCTTATGGTTGATGCCGATACCTGCGTCAGCGAGGACTCCCTCAACCGACTGGTCGCTGCCTGTGCCCACAACGCCAAGATTGCTGGTATCTGCGGTGAGACTACTCTGGAGAACGACGAGAAGACTTGGTGGACCATGATTCAGGTTTACGAATATTTCATCTCTCATCATCTTACCAAAGCCTTTGAGTCCCTCTTTGGCAGCGTTACCTGTTTGCCTGGATGGTATGTTCATTTTGCTTCGAGAGGAGCCATTTATGTTTGCTAACTTTGCTCAGTTTCACCATGTATCGACTCAGGACTGCGGACAAGGGCAAGCCCCTGATCATCTCGGATGCCGTCATCAAGGACTAAAGTAATTGCAACGTGGACACCTTGCACAAGAAGAACCTGTTGGCTCTTGGTGAGGATCGTTATCTTACCACCCTGATGACCAAGTACTTCCCGTCGCATTCCTACAAGTTCATCCCTGATGCCCAATGTCAGACAGCAGCTCCTGAATCCTGGAGCGTTCTGTTGTCTCAGCGTCGACGATGGATTAACTCAACTATTCACAATCTTGTTGAGCTGATGCAGCTTAAGGAGCTATGCGGCTTCTGCTGTTTCAGTATGCGTTTTGTTGTCTTTGTCGATCTTTTCGGTACCATTATCCTCCCTTCGTCTTGCGCCTACATCGTCTACCTCATCTATACGATCGCCACTAAGCCAGGCGCGTATCTATACATTTCCCTGGCTATGATTGCTGCGGTGTACGGTCTCCAGGCCCTGATCTTCATCCTCAAGAGACAGTGGCAGCACATCGGATGGATGATCATTTACCTCATCGCTTTCCCGATCTTCTCGTTTATCCTTCCTATCTACTCTTTCTGGAACCAGGACAACTTCTCATGGGGTAACACCCGTATCGTCATTGGTGAGAAGGGCAGCAAGCAGGTGGTTGCTGTTGATGATGAAGGATTCGACCCTCGCTCCATTCCTCTGCAGCGATGGGACGACTACGCCCTTGCCAACAACCTGCCTGGTCGCCGTGGCGGTTACCAGGAGAAGAATGATTACTCCTTTGGAGACCAGTACGAGATGGACGAGATCAAGTCTGTGTACTCGGCTGGGCCTCAAGGCTCGGTGCTGACGGGCATGCCTGGCCGCAACCCTTACATGCCACCTCAGTCTCCTGCTTTCAATAACGGCCGTACCTCGACAATGGGCTACCAGGAGTCGCCCATGCAGAACCGGCAGTCGATGCTGTCCATGGGTACTGGCGTGCATGACATGCGCAGCCAGTCGCCTTACCAAGACTTCCCTGGACAGCGACCCAGCGTCAACAACCTCCGAGGCCAGGCCAATCTCTCGCCAGCCATGGGTGGCCAGAGCCGCTCAGGCACCGCCCTCGGTTTCAACGGTGGCTCTCGATCTCCTATGCCTGACGCCATGCGGTCACAGTCGTCGTTCGACTTCCAGCAGGCCCACGGCGGGCCCAACGACATGGCTATTGTCGAGTCGATCCGGTCCGTCTTGGTCGAGGTTGACCTCGACACAGTGACCAAGAAGCAGGTCCGCGCCCTCGTGGAGCAGCGCCTTCAGACTGAGCTCGTTGGTGAGCGTCGCACGTTCATGGATCGCCAGATCGATCACGAGCTGGAGAACATGTGATCTGTATAACGGTTATTGGAGACTTTGTTGCTTATTACATGTTGTAATTACGGTACATAGCTTGAACTGGGTTCATACGGTGTCGGCAGCAAGCGCTTCTATACACATTCTTGGATAGAGTTGCTGGCGACGGATGGCGGCATTGGAGAGAGCAAGAATGTTTCTTTTTTGGTGGTTTTCTAGAAAAAAATGAAAGTGGGAGGAAATCGGTTGGCGTTTTATCGTGTTTTTGTCTTGTCTATGGGCAGATGGGAGTCCGTTCCTTGTGGATCAACTATACTTTTGACTTATTTTGTAAAAAGATGATCATGTCAGTTATTTCTTTATTTATTAATGGCACCGAGAGGCTGGGACTAGGCTTGTTGGGACTCGGAAGAGAACGCCCTCCTTTTTTATACAACTAATGCTACCTACTCTGCTTAATTGTTCGTGTCTTTCTTGCTCCTCTTGTCGAGGTTTCCTTTGTTGATATCTTGCTGACATGGCGTTATGTCGAGTCTTGGTAGCTTGATAGGTAGCTAGTCTTATAATCAGTGTGTATTGTTTCTGAACTATCTGAGCCTGAGCCTGTTTATCCAACCGCTCTCGGTAACTACCTTGCAATTAAAGCCTGCTTCATATCTTGATAGATTTCGTGCGTATAGTATCTGTAGCTGTTGCTGTGATTCTCCATGTCCATCTCACAGCCCGTTTCTACTTTCAGCAGAACAGGTCCTGTAGGGCCGCGTGTATCATTGTCCAACACAATCACTTGCTCTCCAAGTTCCCCACGCCCTTGAGCCGCAGGTACACATCCGTGCCCCAGCCATACAGGCTCTGCACCGCGATACCGCCGCCAAAGTACTCAGCGTACGCGCGGCTCAGGGGCAGCCCATAGCCTAGGCCAGCGATGGAGCTCCCGCCCGTGCTGGCCGTGGATATGGCGCTTAGGCCGTCGTTGCCGCTGCTCGAGCCGGGGAAACTGTCGGTATCGTCGGTAAAGGTGGTGAAGGAGTAGGACCAGATGCTGGGCACCACGTCAGGGGGGATGCCGCCACCCCGGTCACGGATCCGGATCGTAACCCCTGGCGCATTGTCGTCCAGTGGTGCTATAGCACCGCTTCGAAGGGCGCCTCGGTCGTCTTCCTCTGAGGGCCGGCCGACACCTGGAGCCGGGTCCTTTGCGGGTGACGGCGTGGGTGGGGGGTTTTGACGGATGGCTGGTTCGGGGGCTACGGTGACAATCACGGGCTCGCGAGACTTGTTCTCTATCGTGGCGCGGAAAGCGTTCTTAAGGAGCTCGGTAACGATGTACTCAAGATGCATTGGCACAAAGGCAAAGGTGGTATCGGGCTCGCCGTCGATGTAGAGTAGAGGGCGGACGCCATAACGAAGCTCGCAAATATCAGCAACGAAGCCGGCGCAGGACTCGACGATTTGCGCGGGTCGCAGAGCAGTGTCTATAACGCCGATATAGGAAGGATGCTCAGGACAGGGCGTAGGGCTGGCAGCAGGGTCAAAGTGAGGCTGTGAGCTAAAGTGCAGTGCGATGTGCTGCTCCGCAATGAGACGAGTGCCGATGCGAGCGCGGAGATGCTGGTCGAGAAAGCGAGTGACCTCCTCGGGAGATATATAACGGCGACACTCGAGGAATCCCTTTGCAAGGATGGGGATGGTATCTGTATGCGTGGCAACAAGCTCGGCGAGAACGTTTGTGAAGCGGACCTCGTCCTCGGTAGTTGAGATGGGGCGGCCCTCGCGAGTAGCGTGCCAATACGGGAGCAGGATAGAGAGCGAGTGAAGGTAGTTGTTGTAGATGCGGGAAATGTTTGGGTTCGAGACGACGATGTAGGGAAGGTTACGGAGGGCCTGGACGCGGTGTGCAAGGCGTACTGGGAGGAGGGAGAGTGCGAAATTGGCCGAGGAGAGGAGGGACTCTTCAGAGAGCGGAGGACGGCCGTGTCTAGAGTTGAATGTTAGAGTTTAAGAGGCTATACAACGAGTCTCGAGAAGCACATACCTTACGAGGTCAGCGAGGCTGAGGGGATGTTGATGCTGCCGTGCCAGCGTCGCGATCTCGTCGTCCGACACTTTGTTCGAATACATGCATCTCTGCGTCAACAGCCCTCCTGTTGGGTTACAGCCTTGTCTCCATGTCGATTGCGCGAGTGCCTGCGAGGCAGAAACACGCCGTAGTCGCTGCTGTGAGCTTTGCCAAGCTGCATTTGACAGGAACCGGGATTGGGATCGAGGACGAAGAATAGCGGCGACAGTGGTGGTACTCTGAGGCACGCGACGCCTCATTGACCTGGCGGATGGGGCATTCATCGCAGCATTCTGGGCGGGAAGCGTCCCTTTCCAGTTGGTTTATACGATTGCGTGGGTGTTGATCGTCACCTAAAGTGCAGTGGAGATTGATCGCGGATGAATTGAGTTCCAGATGGATAGATAGGATAGGTACGTTAGATGACTCTTGTTGCAGGGCTGCTCTCTCCCCGGGGAAGTTGTGGAGTTGTGCGGCTTAGGTTGTCAGAGCTAGCGCGCTTTCGGACGGCTTATCGGGTTGCGGGGGAGGCTACCCTAGGCTATCGCAGGCCCCCCGCGGGCCGGGGATATACGTCACTGAGCCGGTCCCCCACTTCATCTACGAGGGGATCGAGACATGATGGCATCGCTGTTATCACCATGGGATGCAGATTATGAAAGCCTTTTGGGTTCAACTATCTTTCGGAATGATGATTCACCATATCAAAGACAAGCCTGTGAATGAATACAGGCCTGGAAGAAACACAGGGGTTTCATACTACGTAGTACAATATACACGGGCAGTCACAAATGCCAGGCAATGGTAGTTATGGACAACTTTGTATTCTATCAAGATGCCAGCACGCACCAGACTTTAATGGAATCTATACGTGCCGAGTACCCTTGTGCAACATCTCTCTTGCTTTGTCTACTGTGTCGTCACTGTGCCGTCCTTCTCGACCGTCTGGACATGTTCGTGGCTCTCTAGGGTCTGGACAGCATCGTCATCGAACTGGACACTGTAACGGAACATGTCAGCATCATCTATTTCCTAGTGTCGTCTGAGAACAACATACGCGAAGCCCTTGATGAGAGTGTACTCTTGGGTGATCTTGCCGCCCTGGTCCTTGGCATGCTGCTTGGCCCTGTTGACAATCCTCTGTCAGTACACGGAATGCAACTCTGTGCTAGATGCGTCATCTTGTAGAGGATGAAGATGTGCAATCAGTAGCTCATGCTATGTAAGAACGTACGCGTTGACCTGCTCGTCGGAAGCATCTTCCTTGCATGAAACCTGAGAGGGTGAGATTCGTTAGCGACAGGTTTCCTGATTGTCATGAAACACCTTGGTGTTGGGTTGGCTCACAATGTAAGAAGGCATGTTGACTGTGGTTGCTTGATGAAACTGTGATTGTTGATGATGGGAGTTGTTCTGTCTTGTCGTAATGGTGGAATGTGTAGCTTTTAAGTTGGTGATAAGCCTGTGATTACGGATGTTGCGACTTATATCCACCAGGCGCAGTCGGCCTGAGGCGTGACCCATTCTATCCAAAACCTGTCTGCAAACGTCTCGTCCACGCGCAAGCCTACGTAGCTCGTGCGACGGAATCCACTTCTGCTTCACATCTGCGTCCATGAATACCAATCAATGACTTCTTCCCCCAACTGCCTGTTCTAGATCATGTTGGATGGGGGACAGCATGAGCGTTCATCTTGGGCTGCTATAGGGTAATTCCCCTTTCAAGGCTCATGGTTGCGGGGGGCCATGACGCAATCTGCCGGCTTTTGGAGGACTAGGCATTATCACCAGAGAGCATGTGATGCAGTATGAACGAGTGAGGGTTAATGACGTGAGCGCGGTACGCGAGATGGAGAGTATCACTCATCTTGAACAAGAATGCAGTGCCATCCTCTCTGTCTACTCACGTTGTCATGACGCTGGCGTAAGAACAACCCAAATGCTTCAAAGTGCGTGGGCTAAGATATCCGATAACAAAGGGTAGCATGGGTTCTCCCACGTCGTGCACAGGCCGACCTTCAACGTTAGTAAGGATAAGCAAAGAGAACCGACAAGTTCAGCTTTGGATGATGCAAGCTTGCTTCAAGACACTCTGTCGAAGCTCGATTCATTCTAGAAGGAAAACAAAGGGCGTTGTCAAGAGCCTGTGTCTGAACCCTTCTCTCCTGGGGGTTAATAAAAAAGGAACTCCCACCTTGACTGTTGATAGAGTGCAACAGTCGAGGCGGCATGATGTGACCGTGAGCCCCTCTCGATTGTGACGATCCCCCACCTCTAGCCCGGCCATGGTTTGCGGGCAGGAGAGAAGGCCTCGGGCGGCGGTTCTGTCATCCTCGGCCGATAAGGAGAATGACGTCGACGACAAGCATGGCCAGACGCACGCGAGAGTGCTCTTGTAATAAGCTTATCCAGCCCAGCCTTGGCAGACCGATTGGCTCTGCTCGACTGACTCGAGTGTAAGGAGGCCAAAAGTCCATATATTGAAGCGTGCCCAGCACGCCCAATAATGTGGTTGAATAAGACTGCTCCGTCGACTCCGCGCAGGTTCATCTCTCCTCTCGCACCGAGAAGCCCGAAAAGCATGGACTCGTCCATGCACAACGGCGCCCGGACGTGACATCCCATGTATGTGATATGTGTGGGTGAGGCGGGTAAGATGCTGCACGATGCGGAAACGAATATTGCCTTGTTCGTATTCGTATCCGGTCCTGGTGGAGTCTAGATCTTGAGCTGGCTGCTCTTCATCTTAGATGGCTCGGGGTTCACATCGTTAGTCATACGAAAAGCGGTCAAGTTGGACTGGCCGTGAAAACAGCCATTGCCCAATCAAGACTCGTGTCTGGGCGAAACCCTCAGACAACGGCCCTCCAAGTGCCCGAGGCTGCCGAAGATGAAAACATTGTTGAGGAGCAATGCCCCCCCCTAAACAAACATTTGAAAAGTGGTTCTGGCCAGGTGGCAGGCTTGCCGTAACCAGTCTGGGAGTGAAGCAGGGCTGTATCAGAGACACGAGATATGCAGGCGTATTCGCAGAGCAACACGTCGACATTATTTTCTTTGTTGGATCGAAAACAACATTTCAGACGTCAGGACGATCCCGGATATTTTCGACGCGACCGAATACGTCGTATTCCCGGAGGTCCGGTGCGGCAGTCACAATGGGTGGGGTTCCGCGGATTGGTTCTTGACGGGAGCAATCTGAGCAATCGAGCTAGGGGAGGTCCCTGTAGCTTGTGACTGGATATTCCCCTGACCTTGGTGAGCCCGACACCCAAGATGCGCCAATGGCAAGTCATGGCGTTCTCAAAGGGTGTCTTTGCCCATGGCACCAAGCCTATCCCGAGTGGGGTTAACCAGCAGCGCCGCTTTTGAAGCATGCCTCAAAGGTTTTGACTTACATGCTGGGCTTTCAGCCTCCATCAAGATGAGTCGCCTGAGCCATTGCGACACTCGGAATGTCAAAGGGTTCTGTCTTATTCGTGTAGCACCTCTGTGATTCAATTATTACAGGCTTATGCTATTCTGGGCCTTTTGCCTGGCCCCGTTGCGAAGCTCCCCGCATGATCAGGGACAGGCCGAGTTCGTGACTGACTGAAGCATCTTATGCTGAACCTCCTCTGCAAGTTGTCTGGTAGCAATTGTTTTAGGTTTAGTCTCCGACTCGACGTTTCAAGTTTGCCGCCTTGTATTTTGACAGCTGATACATAGAGGGGACTCAAGATGGTGCCATTCAACTCGCAAGGCCGGACACTGCCGGGCAGTTTGTTGAGTGCCGTGCATCAGAAGGACAGGCCAGCAAAGGGCACAGCGCCCTGGAGGGAACGTACGATGGGAAGAAGCCAGGGTTCCCAGCAGCCGTGATCTCGAAAAAAGAGAAAGAGACCCCGCTTAGATCCGTATAGAGAGGATTTAACGGAAATAATGTTAAAGGCGGTGGGCGTCTCGCCGATAGGCACCCATGATGGGGAGCATGACAGAGGTTGACAGATCGCTAAGAGCGGCGTGATGAATGGACGATGGTTGTCCCATTCTGGGGAATTGCAGAGTGGTCTGTTTTTCCAGGTCCTGGAGGTGGGTAGAACCGGCGGAGTTTAAACCCTTTTTGGACATTGACAACCAGTTAATGTCAAGGGTTTAACTTCGATGGGCAATCGAAATCATCTGAGAAGTGAAATTACCGGTAAAAGATTGACATGGGAAGCTTACAAGATCGGCCGAATGCGTGTCATTGGGCTTTGAATTCTCACCATCTCAACCACAGAAAAGCCCTCTTGATCTGAATCATAACGGGCCAATTGCAGGATAATGGACTCAATTAGGTATATAGTCTAATGCCATACGTAGCAGCAGCCTGTATCATGACGGCTCCAAGCCCTGTGCCAAAAAGAATGTCTTGTGAGGGGTGTGTGGCTTGGATTTTCCAACCTCCCCCACCAACCCTCAACCATCCGACTCCACATCCCAGCTTCATCTCGCACGCCCCCTGCCGGTCAACGAACGACCAGGCCAGAGAAAGGATTGAAGGGTAATTGACATTGCAATTCGGTGTTTAGACCAAGTCGACATGGGGACGATCTGTTAGACGATACTACGTACAATGTACCACTTACATTACCTCCCCGCCGTTAAAAGTACTCCCCTCTTGGCTGCACAAAGAGATTTGCACCTCCCGCCAGTCGCGCACCCCTTGGACCCCGGGGCCCTCTTTTTATTTTTTTCCTCGTTCCTTCT
Source organism: Fusarium cicatricum (assembly GCA_021730345.1). Classification (NCBI taxonomy): domain Eukaryota; kingdom Fungi; phylum Ascomycota; class Sordariomycetes; order Hypocreales; family Nectriaceae; genus Fusarium; species Fusarium cicatricum. The sequence continues at coordinate 55,946 of JAJODA010000423.1, forward strand.
CTTATGCAACGGGCACTTACTGGAAAATATCCTAGAAGCAACAGCCCGGTGGGCAATTACTAACCCTCAACCTCCCCCGTATCCTCGGCGCATATACAACCTCCACTCTCCCCCTTCCCTTTCTTCCTCCTCCCTTTCCTCTATACCCTCTTTCTCCCCCAAATCACCCTCCTCAGCCCAAAGGGAGCTTCGATTGGTTACCCGAGAGACTCGCTGATCTCGTCTGCGGTTGCCCTGGGCTGGTTGCCCTCTCACTTGGAAATAAAACCAAACCACTACGCCGAAATCGGTTCTGCGACGCGATTCGAGATATACCAACCCGCGCCTGATTCGACTTGTCCGATCGCATCTCGACCTCATTCACAATGGACGCCGTCAACTCCACCTCCGGGGGCTTCACCTCCGTCTTGGCCAGCTCCAAGTATGCCAACGTCGGCATCCCCCCTCAACTCGACTACGTCGTCGAGTCCATCTCCAATGCCGGCGTTTGGACCTGGATCTTTACTCTCATCGCTCTTTGCGTTGCCTATGATCAGAGTGCGTCTGCTGTCTCTTCTACAGGTCGAAACTGGCCTCGCTAACCAGGGCTCTTGTCCTATCTTATAGTCAGCTACATCATGAGAAAGGGTTCTATTGTTGGACCTTCCTGGAAGGTTCCCTTCATTGGCCCATTCCTCGACTCCATGGACCCCAGGTTCGATGGCTACCATGCCAAGTGGCTCAGCGGTCCCCTGAGCTGCGTCTCCATCTTTCACAAGTATGTCTTGCTCATTTTGTGCTCTCTTTGGTGACCAGCAACTGACATGACTTGAATAGGTTCGTCGTCATTGCCTCCACTCGTGATATGGCCCGCAAGGTCCTCAACTCGCCCTCCTATGTCAAGCCCACTGTTGTCGACGTTGCTCCCAAGCTGCTCGGCCACGACAACTTTGTCTTCATGGACGGCAAGGCCCATGTTGACTTCCGCAAGGGCTTGAATGGACTCTTCACCCGCAAGGCTCTCGAGAGCTACCTGCCCGCCCAGGAGGAAGCTTACAACATCTACTTCAAGCACTTCCGCCAGATGACTGAAGAAGCCGGCGGCAAGCCTGTTCCCTTCATGCACGAGTTCCGCGAGGTCATGTGCGCTGTTTCTTGCCGTACCTTTGTTGGCCACTACATCTCGGATGAAGCCGTCAAGAAGATCGCCCACGACTACTACCTCATCACTGCCGCTCTTGAGCTCGTCAACCTTCCCATCATCCTCCCCTTCACCAAGTCTTGGTACGGCAAGAAGGCTGCCGACATGGTTCTTGCCGAGTTCACCAAGTGTGCCGCTAAGAGCAAGGTTCGCATGGCCGCCGGTGGTGAGGTTACTTGCATCATGGATGCCTGGGTTCTGGTCATGCTCAAGTCGCAGCGCTGGCGCGAGGCCGACGAGAAGGGTGAGGCTAGCGGTGTTGAGAAGCCCGCCCCTCTCGTGCGCATGTTCAACGACTACGAGATCGCCCAGACCGTCTTCACCTTCCTCTTTGCTTCTCAGGATGCCACCAGCAGCGCCGCCACTTGGCTCTTCCAGGTTACCGCCCAGCGACCTGACGTTCTTGACCGCGTTCGGGAGGAGAACATCAAGATCCGCAACGGCGACCCCAACGCTCCGATCACCATGGACCAGCTCGAGTCCCTCACCTACACCCGTGCTGTTGTCCGGGAGCTCCTGCGATGGCGCCCTCCTGTCATCATGGTCCCCTACGTGACCAAGAAGCCGTTCCCCATCACCGACACCTACACCGTGCCCAAGGGTAAGTTGATATGCAGTCAAGGACCTGTTGGGACATGAAAGCTAACCGCAGACGCGTTTTGTAGGCTCCATGTTGATCCCCACCACCTACCTGGCCCTTCACGACCCCGATGTGTACGAGAACCCCGACGACTTCGACCCCGAACGATACTACACCGGTGATGCTGAGGAGAAGGGCGCCAAGAACTACCTGGTGTTTGGTACCGGACCTCACTACTGCATCGGTCAGGTGTACGCGCAGCTGAACCTCGCTCTCATGATTGGAAAGGCATCCGTGATGCTGGACTGGAAGCACCACGCCACACCTAGATCGGAGGAGATCAAGGTGTTTGCTACCATCTTCCCCATGGTATGTGTTGATATTGTGTTAAATCAGGATGCAGAGACTGACCTAACATAGGATGACTGCCCTCTGACTTTTGAGGAAAGGAAGTGGTAAACGGCGTCTGACGAGTGTCGCCGTGCGTTTGAGATTCTGAGATACCCTTAGCCGATCATCTCATGAGCATCCCCAACCCGGTTGCTGCGAGCCCGTTACGGCTGGCTCGTGCGTGGGAGAGGGACGACTTCGATAGAGATGGCCGGGCACGAATCGTCGAGACAGGCTCGAGTTTTCAGTTGACAGCACTACGATGGGTTATCGAAGGCCCAGTAGCTGCTGAAGCAAGCTTGGTTTTCCAAGCTTGACGAGCCGAAAATGTCTCAGCAGGGATGAGAAGATGAAAAAGACATGATGGATATCAGTTGTAATACCTATTCTCTGTGTATATAATTGGACGCCGAGGGCATTTGGGACCGCAAGGTCCTAGAGAGATGATGATGAAGGCCAGAGACATGGCCCTTTGACAGCGAATTGACAAAACGACTTTGGTACATTTGTTTGTCAAGAATAAAACTAGTGTGATGTCCAGAGTGAAGTTGTAGAGATGAAGTCAAGTCCACGATCGTCAGCATTGATGACCATGTCACGTTACCTACTGTTACCTTATCTGGGATGGTGACTCTAGGTTTCGGTGATAATTACAAATGTCGCCCCTTTTTGGGAAGTAAACTAGATTGAATATCTAAACTCAGCTCGACACAATGAGATGACTTATTCATTACCCATGTGACGTATCTCTTCAAGCTGCGTCGCGGCGGGCCCAAGCTCCCCTTGTTAAGACCCTTAGTAATGTAGAGCTAACAAACCCCATCTTGAACGTCAACTCGCACCCACGTCTGTACATGTACAGCTTCAATTGCAGCCATACAGCATCTCAACAATGGCTTCCCGTCGCGCCCTCGTCTCTTCGGCCCTGCGCCTCTCCTCGGCGATCCGCCCTTCACGACCGATCCTCTCAATCGCAGGCCCAGCAGCGAGGCCATCAACCCTCGGCGCCATCGTCCCCCGGAGCGCACGCTGGTACTCGCATCCCTCCAACAAGGACCCTGCATCGAAGAGTCGAGTGTGGGAGTATGATGAGCTGAACAAGCTAGTCGAAGAGAGGAGGGCGAACAATGTCGAGTATTCCAAAGATGACAAGATTGTCATAGTCGGTACGTTCCCCATGGCCAGCAATTTACAGAGAAGTCCAGAGTTGACACTGGCGAACAATAAAAGACGTCCGTGAACCACCCGAGCTCTTCAACGGGGGCAAGATCCCCACGGCAATCAACATCCCCATCACGAGCGCCGTGCAGAGCTTCCACATCAGCGACCAAGACTTTGAGGACATGTACGGCTTCCAGCGTCCCTCCAGGGCTGCTAACCTCATCTTCTACTGCAAGGCCGGCGTGCGCGCGAGAGCCGCCGCGCAGCTGGCACACCACGCTGGCTGGACCAACGTGGGCGAGTACCCGGGCAGCTGGAATGAATGGACATTGAATAATGGATCGCGCGAGACTGTCGAGGAGCCCGGGAGCGATGAGTCCTCATCATGAGTGTGCTGTCACTTTATACGCTGCGATTATCAAGCACGATAGAGGATGCGATAATGAACAGCACGACAGCAGATGTTCTCGAGGCGCAGTGGAAAGGAAAATGTCTGGTCAAATAGAAGCGCCCTCTATTGTACAAATACAATGCAAAAATAATCTGTTCCCAAAGACTCCTTTCTGATCCATCCGTGCCTATCGGCTCAAGGATACACCTTCTCTTACAGGTGGTCGTCCAGACCCTTGTTTCCCATCCCTATAAGCCCATTTTCAATATTCTCTCCTTTTTAAAACATGCGGTCCCCCTTCTTATCACCGTCCGGTTTGCTGGCCACGGGGCTGCCGTGCGCAAAGAAGAGGATCTTGATGGCGACTGCCAGTCCCGCGTGCAGGACCACGACGACGACGAGCAGAATTTTGCTGACCTGGCGATCGGTGGCGCTGAGGACGGGGTACAGGTTGCGTAGCAGGAAGGCGACCGACATACCGAAGCCGACGGCGACAAAGACCCAGTTGAGGATGGAGATGGGAGATGAGCTGATGAGGGCGACAGGAATCCAGATGAGGTTGGAGTAGCCGTAGAGGGCCCAGCACTCGAGGAGGTTGGCCAGTTCGCTGCCAAAGTAGCGGAGGGCGAGGAAGAGAGCTACAGGGATGAAGAGGGTGTAGCCGTAAATGAGGCCGGCGGCACCTGGAAATTCATGTTGGCATTCACTTGCAAAAGGTCTTTGTAGGGGAGCAGCAACATACCGCTAAGCAGCTTAAAGTCGTATAGGAACGGCCCCTTTCCGGTTTCAGAGAGGTACTGGCTGATAGTGCCGCCCAGGAACAGGATTAGGACCACGGTTGTAGCGATCCAAAACGGCCCGTACAAATCGGGGTTGCCCTCGAGGACATCGAGAAAGTTGGCCCGGGGGAACAGGGCGGCCCAGCAGCGAGCCAGCACAGCCGAGGTGTCGACATCGAAGAACTGCGCGTAGAAGCTCATGGACCAGAGGAAGCGCTTGGAAGAGCCGGAGCCCGAGGCCGTGGCCGGCGGGGGGAGGCCGCTTCCGCCCGAGGGAGGTTTACGGACGCTGGGGTTTGTGTCGTTGAAGTTGGATGTATGGAATTCGAGATCTTCTTGGAGGTCGGTGTGGCCGAGGTCGCCCTGAGAAAGAGGTGAGCTTGGTGTAGCTAGAGCGGCATGGGTGAACGTACCTCATCGTCTACGTCGACGACGGCGTCGTAACCGGAGCCAGACATTGTAAAGTCGATTATCTTTTATTTCCTCTTATGGCGCAACCAGACGAAGACAAGATTGTCGACAGAGAAACCCGCAATGAATGCGCCGTGAGGGAGCTGGAACTGGAACTGGCAGAGGTTGATCAGGGAGAAAAGTAGTAGCTGCTACCAAGTCGCTGTCAGCTTCTAATTGGGACAGTTTGGCAGTTGTCGTAATTCAGGAGCGCGCAGCGTGTCAGGAGGGGCCGGCGTTTATCCGGCGCTTCAATGCCGCGACCATCAGTGGATCCAAGATCCAGGAACAACATGTCAAGGGAGGACAATGCAAAGACGACAAGGGATGAATTGCACTGTGTAGCTGTGTTGAACATTTGTTTCAGTAGGTAGGTAATTGAGCCAAATGTCATTTCAGGTCAACTCCTCTATAGTATGCACATCCTCCTTGCCTCCTTTGCCGGTTATCGGTGACACCCTCGTCAGTCACTACCTGTGCGCAACAGTTAACACAACCTCACACCAAGTCACACACGAGGACCATGAATTTCGAAGCGTGAATGCTTTTTATTTGCTTATTGAGGTGTCCTGGCCTTGGATGCCTTTCACGCGGCACGTCTTGATGAGCATCACCTAGAATGTATTGCCTGAGCTGCACATGCTACTGTAAAAACAACCAGCCTCGTTTTGAACAAAAGAAAATGCTCTCCTCTTGTCCTTGCCATCGACCCCCGGAATGCCAAAACCCAGACGCCACATCCATGGAATAATCGTTTACTTGAGCTTCTTCTTGGGTCGGAGCTGGTTGGTGTGGCCGCACTTGCGCTTGCGGCAGTTGGTGGCACGCGGGGGGAGACGGGCCTGTTGAGTGTTTCGGTTAGATTCAGATGCTTCTCGAGCCAGTATTTCGGGAGCTGTGGAGTCTCAAACGTACGTAGCACTTGCGGCAGATCATCTTGTCGCAGTTGAACTTGGAGGCCAGAGCCTTGAGAGAGGGCTCAATGATGCCACCACGGAGACGGAGGACGAGGTGCAGGGTCGACTCCTTCTGGATGTTGTAGTCGGAGAGGGTTCGGCCATCCTCGAGCTGCTTGCCGGCGAAGATCAGTCGCTGCTGATCCGGGGGGATGCCCTCCTTGTCCTGGATCTTGGACTTGACATTGTCGATGGTGTCCGAGGACTCGACCTCGAGGGTGATGGTCTTGCCCGTCAGGGTCTTCACGAAACTGTGGTTTTGTCCTGTTAGTGTCCAGACGAAGCGATTCTCGTGCAACTTTTCGGCATCGGCGGGTTCGACGGGAGGAGCTTACATCTGCACTGCATCGGGGTCAGCATTCGCGTCCTTACGAGATAATCGTGGCCTTTCATTTCATTCCATAGGGGGGGGTCTACTCACTCTTGACTGATTTTTGTGACGCTGACGATGTGAGGATGGGAGAACCGCCAAATCTGAAGTGCAATATTGGTGGGGCGCAACTTCCAAACGAAAGAAAACCCTAGGTCGTGGGGCTGATCACGTGGAATTTTCGCCTCTTTTACCACACAGGTGAAGGAGCCCTTTGTGGGGATTGGCGGCTGCCTAACGCCGAATTCAGACATTTGACTTGTAAGGCCCCGCCGTTGTGTCTATCATCATGAGCTCATCATAAGGTACCTTACTGTACAGTACAGTCAGTAGTATTCATGACTTCAAAGAGTATCATGTTAAAAGTTACAGCTTCTGCATTATTAGAACATGATCAACTATCCTAGCATCTCTCCCTCTTCTCTTCGCCGGCCAATCTGCCAAGCAAGCATTCGCTGCTCCAGCATGTAGACTGCTTGCACCGTCTCATCAAGAGACAAACCTGCTACGTGACCTTGCGACTTATGAGCTTTGCAACTTTGACACCATTGGGGGAGACTTACTAGCAGCTCTATATAGTGCCTGCGCTGAATCTGTCAGGTCCTCCACTGAGCGAAAAGCTTCGTATGTCTGCTCCGTAGAAGCTGGGGCTTCATCTTCCATTTCCGAGCCTTCTTCTCCTGGAACCTTTACAGCCTGGCCAATGATTTGCCGCATTCTATAATCAGTGTCTTGTTCTGCGCTGCTCTTGGAACGGGCTTCTACAGCTTGAGCTTCCTCTGACGGGAAGAATCTCACCACTGCCTGATCATCTGCCGGATGTCAGCTTGTTCCTGTTAACACAAAAGGTCTACTCACTCCTTCTGTCAATCAAGCTCGCAACATGGTCAAAGTACTTATCCAGCTCCTCCGCTGTCATGGATGTGACTTGGTCCACCGTGACCTTGTCAAAACTCGGCTCCTTGTCCAGTGATTGTGACGCGTCTATAAACTCGTTGATGCTCTTTTCCCATCGTGTCCAACTGAACTTGAGGTTGTGTTCAATACCGGCAACTTGGAGCTGAGGATAGTGTCTCCCAAGGGGAAAACATAGTTTGGCCGCGACAACGACGGCCGAGACAAGTAATATCTCGGGATAGTCGAGTAGAAATCTCCGAGATTTGTCAATGGGTAGCTGATATGAACAGTTCATCACCGAAAGCATACTTCTCGCTGTGACGAGGATTTCAACTGGGAGACAGTTAGTCGATAGAGTGACTGCCAAACATGCAAACTAACCTGGCAAAGCCAATTGCCTCACGTAATGAACAAGCATCGGCGTGTCGTTGACAACGGGGAAACGCATTTCGTAGTTGTAATGATAAGAAAGGGCAAGGTCCATAATGGTGTTGTGCAGATCAACGCCTTTGAGAGATGAGCGAAGCGGTATCTTGAGTGCCCTCGTATAAGCGGAAGGCAACCGGTCCTGCATCTCTTGTGGAAGATCATAATACTAGGAAATGCTTGTCAAAACTGGTGACGAGTTCCTTGGAGACCATTGACTCACGGCTCTTTTGTATGGTAAATGGCCATCGTTGGCCCATAGACACAGCTCTCCAACCCCCGTTGGTATCCTGAGCAGCAAGCATCCCAGGTAGCACAAAGCCAACGAGTCAAGCATCTTGGGCATTGGCCAATTTGTTCCTCTCTCAGGATCCCAACTCTGTGCTCTCGCAGTCGGCTTCAGAGTCGTATCCTTGGTCTCATTTGTCGTGGGCTGCGAGCTAAACATCTCCAGGCCTTGCTCAGCAGGAGCATCGTCGTCGACGAGCGAGCTGGAGCCCCGGATGCGAAGATCCCACAGGTCGCGCACCACAGTCTCGAGCTCCTCGCGATGGCCCTTATCCTGTATGAGCCATAGAAGCTGAGTTCTTAGTACTAATTGGAGGCATTCGAGGTAGAGGTTCTTGCCCGCCTGGCCGGTGAGATGTCGTAGCTCTTTTTCCTTGGTCTCCTTCTCTCGCCTGGCGACATTTCCGAGCTTTCCAGCATCTTCCTCGTCACCGATATCGAACTGGATAAAGCCCTGTTCATCCTGTTAGTTGAGCCTTTCAAGATGTCATTTGTTCCTCAGGCCATACCTCGACCTGATGTCCGTTGGAGCAGAAACGCAGGCCATTTTCTAGGTACCATTTGCGGGCACCACATTCAGGGCATCTCTCCCCGCGAGGAAATTTGCGAAGGTCTCGCCGTTCATTCATTGCTTTTTAGGGACAAGTCATGATAAGGCGATTGGTGCGCCAGTGGCATTGCTGCTTGTGTGGACAAGTAGTATTTGCTTGGTGTTGAGGAAAAGTGGTCGCCTCAAATTTCAACCATGAATTAGTAGAATAGGCTGTCACTACCTTATATGCAAGCTTCCGCCGTCACTTGTTGACTATCACTCTCATACTATAAATTTCACAAAGGAGTTGACTACTTTTATAGAGCTTGTCTGATACTGTTCAAGGCAGCTCGTTATCTTGTTCGCTTCCTAACCAACCTGCTCAAATTCCACGTAATGCACATAACCGACAATCAAAGACCACCACAGTCAACACCAACATGTCGCTAGATGTCTGAAGGTACAACAAAACAGTCATAATCACGTGGCTGCATCAAATAACTCTGCCAAAGCGTATTATCGCCTTCTATCAGACACTTGTTTGTCATTTCCACAGCTCTTCCATTTTTTTCTCTCATAAAATCGCCGCTACGAATATCGTGACATGATGGCGTGTGCAGCGTGTGAGTTAAGAACAAAGGAAAGATTTTTGAGCCCGAGGCTCGGGTGCGATGGATTGCCGTATATCATAACCAGCAGACAATCCTGTCCAGATAGAGTCCTTCTGCGCAACGCCCAGCCCGTGGCCCATGAAAATTGATGCGCCAAGTATTTCATCAAAAAAAGGAATCCCCCAGCTTCAAGTCATCGTCCGATGCTGTTGCTGAGGGGCCAGAGGCCACCTCAAGCCGGGTGCGGATCAAAGGTTAGGCGGTTAGTTCTTCCCAATAGGAGCCTCCTTGGCCTCAACGGCCATCTGCTCACCCATGGAGGTGAGGATAACAACGTCTGTAAAAAGAAAATACTGTTAGAATCCGAGAAGCCTCGCTCTCTGGAAGCGAGATACTCACTGGTGTCCTTCTCCTCCTCCGTGAAAAGACGCTTGATCTTGTCGCCAATCTCACCGTCGGGCATCTTGACATCATCCTTGGTCTCACCGTCGTCGGCCATGAGGGAAAGGAAGTCATCGTCGGAGACGTCGAGCTGGGGACCATGTTAGCTGGCGGGGATGGCCTGAGCTCCTGGAGGAGAGGGGTTCTCCCCTGTGGAGCGGGGCAAGGGTTCACAAACCAGCTGGTACTCCTTGCGGCTGACGTTGGGGACGTCCATGTTGTGGGTGGAGGGGCAGAGTTCCTCGTACTTCTTGGTGGTGAAGATGTCGAGAGCGACAAGATGGACCTTGGCGTGACCGTGCTTGCCAGTCTTGGAGGTGGACATGTCGACAATCTTGCAAGGGCGGTTCTTGATCACGACGAACCCGTTCTTTCGCAGAGCAGAGCACTGCATGGGGTAGGTGAGCGAGGCACCGGCATCGACCGAGTCGAAGGTAAGATCATGATGCTGTAAGGGTGGAAGAAAACACGGCAATTAGCAAAATTCTTGATTCGAGATGACGACCATGGTATGTATAGATGAGACAGCGCCCGCTGTTGATGGCTTGCTGATGGCTGATAAAGTGTCGAAAGCAGCAATTGTATCGTGGGGCACGAGTCACAATGCGGGGTGAAATCTCCAGGCGAGGCGAAAAATAGGCGTAAAGAGCAGAAAATCGAGGGCGCGTGCACCTGGGTCGAAGGGAACATCAGGAAGTAAAGCTCACCTCTTCCGCCATTGTGATGGTATTTGACAAGAAATCGGGGTCTTGAAGAGGAAAAAAGGAGTGAGGACGGAGGAAAAGCTGCGAGATTGTGCTTTGAGAGTGGGATGGAGAGGAGAAGAAAGAGGGAAGGGCCAAATTCGGGAAGAGAGAGAGATGGAGGGGGGGGCAAGAAAAGGTGCGCGAGGTCTTTGACGGAATTTTTTTCTCGCAGCTGTGATTGGGCGCCGTTGGGCCACTTCTTTTTTACCCAGAGGCTGTAGCCTGTGGATGGACGGACTCTACCGATGGATGCCAAAATTAATTAGGACTGGACCCGACGAGAGTCGCTGTTTGGTGCTCTTGTGTGCGTCTTTGTCTCTCTCAAAGCCTGGTCTGGATGGAGCCTTGATGGAGCTTCTCGCAGCCCAGCCCAGCCGCTTACCCCTCCAGGGCTTGGGATCAGCGGAGGGGTTCTTTTGCTTACTAGTAGGTACAGGACACACAGGGCACTTGCCCGCTGGGAGTTACTGGTCGTCCACCTGCCGTAGGTATCGACGGGATTTATGGATGGCCGGTGGCGGGGGTGACCAAAAGGTAAACATTGTCCGGACCAGTCACACGGCGGGGTCATTCTCTACAGAGTAATAGTTCAACGTCAGGAAATGGGAAATCAGCCCAAGAATACATATCACAACGAGCTTCGATTGACACAGCATTCGCATACAAGCTGCGCAAGTCTTTGCCTTGACCAGACAAGGACACGAAAAACCGGATATCATGACTGCAGCTGGTCAAATACAACACTCAACACCGAGGTCATCAAGGCGTCAAGCCCTCGACAGGGGGCATAATTAGCTGGCTCATGCAACTGCAGCTGCTCACGCGGGGAGCATTCCCTCCTGTCATTGCTCCTTTCCCCTCCTTTCTCACACAAGAACTGTCTCGTTGATGCCTGATGCAGTAGTAATGCTCTCGTGGCGCATGGTCACACTCATATTCCATCCATTGATGCGCCGACTTTGTTGCTGCTTGGCTTCCGATAAAACCCATCTATTGCCGCGACAACGATGCATGTCCTTTGTAAGCTGCACTGCAAGCACTGGAAGCTTGCCACTGAGCTCCCAAGCTTGATTGTGGCGGGTGTCGGAGAGCCGAGAACCTGCTCAAGCCTAATCTAGCCTGGCGCGAGAAGCTTGAGCGCTGCAGCCACACAAGGCTAGCTAGTCCCTGTGGCTCAATTTGCATCCATACGTTATCCAATCACATGTCTTGGACAACAGCAACTCCTTGGTCGTCGATAGCCTCGCTTGCAAGCTGGCGACAAACTGCTGACCCTTTTGCGCCGCGCATAGCCTTGCGCAACCATCTCACCCCCAGCTTGTCGACTTCCTCTCGAGACCGGCGAACCATGCCATGATATCGATCCGACTTGCAGATCCCTCGAATAAACATCTCCTGCTCGCCCTCATCGCCGCCGTTCCTCCGTCGCCATGTGGCTCGACCGTCTGGCCGGAGGGCCGGCCAGCACCCCCGGACCTTCCACTCCTCAGCCCGGTAGCAGACCGTACTCGCCGCTGCCTCGGAGGACTTCAAGTTCTCTAAGTCCATACGTCACGTCTCAGCGCGCCGGAATATCTCCTCGTGGATCCTCGCTATCTCTCGTCTCCAATGATTCCTCGTCGTCCCTCCTATCCTCATCGCGAAGGCCCAACGGGTCCAACCTGAAGCAAACGTCAACGATCGAAACCGGACCAGACTCGCTGGAAGTGCTAGGGAGCTTACTGGCTGGCTTTTCGACAGATCGCGATCCACCAGCCAAACCCAAGACCAATATAAGCCAGGATGACATCGACTTTGAAGCTGATTTCGGTGGCCTATCGTTAAAGGAGTTGGCTGCGTCGCAACCCTCCGAGGCTCCTGCATACCATGCCCACAAATCTCAAACAACAGAAGAGAGTATGTCATATCTTTCCAATTGAACAAACACAAACTAAAACCGGAAACAGGCGAAAGCGAGAGATCCAAGCTCGAGGACCTCCATCGATCAATAGAAGCGTGCGATGACGTCCTTAACTCAGTCGAGATCAATCTTGCGAGCTTCCGCAATGATCTTGCCATGGTTTCCGCCGATATTGAATCTCTCCAGAATCGGTCAACAGCACTGAACAGGAGGTTGGACAATCGAAAACAGGTTGAAAAGGCTCTAGGCCCTCTGGTGGAGGAATTGAGCTTGTCTCCAGAGGTCATATTGAAGATCTCTGAAGGGCATATCGATGAGACTTGGGCCAAGATGCTCGCTGATCTAGATCGGAGGACTGTCTCATTTAAGAAAAAGTCTGAAACCCGGCCAAGCAACGCGGCCAAAGATCTCGAGCCCATCTTGGAGATGCTCACCCTCAAGGTATGCGCGCAACCTCATACTCACGATCAATACCGTCTGACCCAGCTAGGCAATTGAGCGCATCCGCGACTTCATCGTGGCTCAGATCAAGGCTTTGCGATCGCCTCACATCAACGCTCAGATTATCCAGCAGCAAAACTTCCTACGATTCAAAGACCTCTTCACCTTTCTGCACAAACACCACCCAACGCTGGCAAATGAGATTTCTCTGGCATATATGAACACCATGCGATGGTACTACCTCAACCAGTTCACCCGGTATGAGAAGGCTCTGGGCAAGATCAAGCTCCATATCCTCGACAAGAATGACACCCTCGGCCATGAGGATATAACCCGCAAGGCCACTGTCCTCTCAAGCTCTCGAGCCCCTGGCCCTCCCCATGATGCTTTCAACCTCGGCCGCCGCATCGATCTGCTCAAGACGAACCACCAGGCCGCCTTGTCATCGTACCTCGCCGAGGAGGATCAGGCGACGCATTATCTCGAAGTGCCCTTCCGCAACTTCAACCTCGCCCTCATCGACAACGCCACGGCCGAGTACACCTTCATGGCCACCTTCTTCTCGCCCGCCCTCTCCTATGGCCAGATCTCGAGGAACTTTAACTACGTCTTCGAGCCCAGCTTCGAGCTTGGCCAGACCCTCTCCAGGTCCCTCGTCACCGACACCTACGACGCCCTCGGCCTGCTCCTCTGCATCCGCCTCAACCAGCATTTCGCCTTTGAGCTCCAACGCCGCAAGGTCCCCGCCGTCGACGGCTACATCAACGCCACCACCATGCTGCTCTGGCCTCGCCTCCAGGTCATCATGGACCGTCACTGCGAATCGGTGCGCCACCTGACCAGCGCCATACCCTCCCGGCCGGGACGGGCCGACGCGGCTAAAATGTCGGCTGCGCCCCATGTCGTGACCCAGCGCTTCGGCCAGCTGCTCCACGGTTTCCTAGCCCTCAGCGTCGACGCCGGCGACGATGAGCCCGTCGTTGCCAGTCTGCGTCGTCTGCGGTCCGATGTCGAGGCCTTCCTCGCCCGCCAGGCCGAGGTCTTTGGCGACAAGCGCAAGAGCGGACGCTTCCTGTACAACAACTACTCCCTTATCATCACCATCATCAGCGATGCGAGCGGCAAGCTGGCTGAAGAGCAGCAGGAGCACTTTGAGGAGTTGAAGTCTCATCACCAGGAGGCATCATAGATGATCGTGCAATGAGATGTAAGAATGTCACGAGGGAAAGGGGCTAAAGAAGAGAATGCGGTTTTACGAGCCAAAGTCTTGGTTTGAGCGTGCTCATGGGAGATCTATTTGTATGGCGTCACGGTGAAGATGATGGATCTTATAGCTAGACGGAGTTTGTCTTTGTGAGAGAGTTCCCTTTTCTCGTACAAAATGGAAAAACACACCAGTGTTGCCAGATTCTATGTTACATGCGCCTGCCCCTAACCAATTTCAAGTAAGAGTTCACAGTGTGGTCGGCGAGACCATGTTTGTCTATCGAAAGAATAAAGAAGTGATACGATGCATAATGGTTGGGCTGCGGCGAATATAAATGGCCAATGCACCAACCATTAGGGCCATTCCAATTGCCTTTGCCGGACGGCGGTAGGCCCAGAGTGTCAGTTTGATGCGGTCTCGCATCTCTGACCATTCAACCTCCTTGACTTGCCTCTCAAAGAGTTTCTCCCCCTCGTCCATAGTCTGCTTTGCGCTGGCCTCCACATCCCGGGCCGTCTTGAGAGCACTGGCACTGGATATCTTTCGCCAGTAGCGTAGTGTCTCGGGAGGGTGGTTATGGAATAGCTTGGCCGAGTTGATGATGAGCTCGTCTAGATCTAGGTTTGCAGGGACCTTGCTGAGTATGACGTGTAGCATGTCAGGCTCGTCAATCTCAAATATCTCACGGCGGCGATCAAGAATGATCTGGGCAAACACGTATACGCTGAAGACGGGTTCCCGAGCTAGGAAAACATCAAACAGTCGAGCAATGTCTCGATAATTGTCAATGTTGTGAGCATACATGGTCAGCGTGCCCGCCAGCGCATAGAAAGGCTCTATACCCGCTAGGTGTCGTCGAAGCTTGGGGTCAGCAGCATGAAGGATATCGGGGAGAAGGCGGAGCTGAGCGGTTGTCGGCCCAAAGCTGGGCAGCATGAAGTCACGTATCCGAAGGACAGAGAGGCGGGCGAGCACACGAGCCCTCCATGCCGGCGCCAGGACCAGCAGCAAGACCTGGGAGATATCGTGGTAGCCCTGAAAGTAGCACAGGTAAGGATAGCGACGAAGGATTTCGGTGATGAGGCACGAGAGCTCCGACTTGCGGAGACTCAACTCTGCATCAGACAGATCTGTTACTGAATTAGCCTCATGCTCTCGTAATGCTTCTCGGAGAAGCAACAAGAGTGGTACCTACTATTGGGGTAGTAAACAAAAGAGCGATTGACGTCAAGCTGAACTTGGTCTTCATCCCGATGACGGGGCAATTCCTTCCAGTCGCTGGACGAAACATCTTGAAGCGATGCGGGATCATGCTGGTCATGGGGAGGGGCGTCAAGGCCGAGTAAGATGGGCCCTGTCACGAGAAACGAAATTATCGTGTAAGTAGTGGCTAGAATACAGCCGCAAGTAAGACAGACATACATGCTCGCCTACGCAAGGCGTCGGTTAGAAATCCACCATGGGACTCAGCTAGGCATCGGAGGCGACCAATGTCTTTCCATTTGCACGCTTCTAGGATTGTGTACGCTTTGGGGCTAGAGTTTAGGGCGTTCTCTTGGTCGACGTCAACGTCGTCAGAGCTCGAGTTTGCGTGAGACGTGGATCGTGACCTTGAGCTCAGGCTGGGGCTGGGGTTGACGTTTGTGTTACTGCTAGTTCGACTGACGGCCGGCGTCTGGCGGGCGCTTCCCAAGGGAGACGGCGCCGAGGCTGAGGCTGAGGTTGAGGCTGAGGAATCCATGGCCGGATCCATGGAAGCAGCAAGTAATGTGTCTAGATGGGTAAAAGTGTGGACTGGGAGGAATACCAGATGCAAAGTCCTCCGCACACCATGACCAAGACGGGAGATGAGATGGCCCCCCACCGTTTCTAAAGACGAAATAGGACAGGTTCGGGCTGACCAAGAATGAATATGTATCGGGTTTCTGATGCTGACGAGTCCGGTATTGCAAGGGGTTGAATGGGAGTGTTTCGTGTCACTTTGCTGTGAGTTGAAGCAAAAGGACGTTGCACAACGGTACCTGACTGGCTGTGACTGAGGGTTGATCCTTGCTCGGCTGGGGTTAGTCCAAGCCGGCCGCTCGGTACGTACCCGCCCCACGTCCGAATTTCCTCGGTTTCATCAATTGTCCCGTCCTGGTCACCTTGCAGTTCATGAGACCTGCAGCTTGTCCTCCAAAAACACTGGCCTTGCACACAACCAGCATCTGAGACGCTTGTTCGTCATACAACAAGTCCATCGTCGCTCGGGTTTCCGGGTTGGATTCAGCCGACATAAGAGGTCATAATGAATATGACAAAAGATGGGGGTACAGACTGAGACAACTGCCCACGCACTATTGTTATGGCTCTGCCTTGGGACTTCTGTCTATGAGAGAAACGTCCTTCCAACTCGCAACTCACCTTGGCAACTACCGAGGAACTGTTTCGAGCGAGCCCGGGAATTTTCGGCCCTAGAGATGGATCCTGACGACAGCAGAGCCCCCCATATGCTGACCGATGCGTGTCTCTGAAAACCGAGTCTGGAGATGGATGATCAAGACAACGAATCACAGACAAACCAACTTGACAACCCAGGAGAAACATGCATGGGTCACAGATCGCCCTTGGTCAGTGCCCACACATCCGCCATCCGTAGTCAACAGCCTTCCGTCCTTGCCGTGGCGACCCACGAGGGCTCTCCCACGTTGCCTGTCCTACAGCATGCGTATAAGCACAAGTTATGGCGACCTAGTCATGGCGACCATATGTGCATTGGGATTAGAACCCGCTGTCGAATAGCTTCTCGTGACCTGCCAGGTGTCAACTCGGCAGCATCCAGAAGCTCTCCTAGTTTAGCTTGGCAACGTGTCTGTAGTTGATAGCTCACGTAACACCGTCTAAGCGAACAACGTTCTAGTCCAAGTCAAAGGGAGCGGCAAAATCGGACATCACAACTCCCTTACTCGTGATAGCCCCATCCGGGTCTTCAAACACGAGTCATTTCGTCAACATTCCAGATATACAGGACCCTGGTTTTGACTGAAGCGTGGGATCTGGGTGTTTAGCTCCTAGCTTGACGACACGCGAGGGGGCGGCTAACAGGATCCTTGTCGACCTACTCCATTAACTGGGCTACCCGAGATCTGAATCACCCAGCCGGCCTGGCTTCTGAATGACTGTTCTGCAGGTTGCACTAGGTCGGCTGGCATCTCCTGGCCACACCGGTCTTTAGTGCCATCTTGCGCTTTCAAAATCCCACGCTCTTCTAGTCCAGACATCTCGGATGTTCCCAAAGAGCTGGAGCCGACATCCATACGCCCGGAGCCGGCACCCCGAGAATGTATAGCCGTTAGCTATGACACAACTTGTCGTTCTCTTGCATCTGAGATTAGATGCCTTTTCAGTAAAGAAGTGAGGCCTGAGTGCAAGAGGGAAGGCCCGTCTAGGGTCCGTGTGCCATTCATTCGGGATAGTACCGGTATCCAGCTCGTTGGTGTACACAAACCAACAGATGCCGATTGTCGTCGGAGGGGTGTTTTTCGACATCAGATAAGACCCGACACCAAACAGGAAGGTAAGAAAAGACACCAAAGCCATAGTATCCTTAGCTATTCGACGTCATAGTGATAGAAGCCGTGGTCTTGGCAAGGCGACATGTTGCAAGTCGGTGTGACAGAAAGGCACTCCCATACCCTGTCAATGGCAGTTGGAGCATTTTGCAACCCTCGGTTTTTTGGGGCTCATTGTGGATTCGATATTTCCAGGTCCCGGCAGATGGAGGATTTGATCATCAAGTTGTTTTGACAGACAATGAATATTTCGTCAGTGGCCGCGGTCATACTCGGCACATGAAGCGCAACGGCTAGGTAGTGATGATGGTCCAGAGGCTAAATTAGAGCAGCGGCACCTACACTAGATCGGTAGACGTTGGGATGCAAGCCATCCAGTTCCCAAAGTCAGGCTGAAACACGCTTGCCAGAGTCAAGGTTGCCGAGTTGCCAGATCCCCATGGCAGCAGGGATATGCATCGATACTGGCAACCACCAGGCTAGCGCAGATCGATGGACAACTGCGTAATCGAGCAGATGAACCGCGCCGGGCTACCAAGGCCCTGGTTCTTGGGCATCCCGCCCGGGGATTTAACGACAGACCGCGATTTGCACTTTAAGAGACTCGCAGAAACATGGCTACGTAACTAGGCGGCTGGCTTGCAGAGCCATGCTGTGCTCTGCCCCAAGACAACCCCAAGAGCTCCTGTACGGAGGGTCCGGATGAGTAAAAGCAACGGAGCGCGTGTCTGCAGAAGGGTTAGGTTCGCTTACATGCAGTTTCTATCTCTGCTGGAGGACTCGTAACCAGGGCTCGTAACTCCCGTCCCGTCCCGTCCCGTCCCGCCCCTTGGGAATTCGGGAATCGGGTATCGGATCGCGGGCACGTAGTACGCAAGTCTGCAGGGATCCAGGGTTGACGCTGTAAAAGTGAGGTTTCGTAAGAAGCGGTGCCCTGGCTTTCCGTCGAGGATGTGTGGTTGACAATGGTTGAACGGGCATGAGTGGCAGGTTGGCGTCTAATCTTTCTTGGTGGTGGAGGTGCAAGCCTTAGTGGAGGCTGCTTCCATTCCCCACCGCCTTTATGCACCGCAGGTACCTCAGCGCCACGTCGCAGGTACAACCTAACCAACCTTTGTTGTTTAACTTATTGGGAAACCCGATGGTTTCAATCGATCCCTGGGATGAATGCTGCAAATTAGGAGAGCCTGAGTGCCGTTTAGGTTATCTTCTGACGTCTTCCAGCACTCTTTTAGCGCAGCCCAGTTTCTGCACCTTCTGGGGGATCATCGAACGCTACTGACCGCCGGTACCAGTTGGTGGGCGCCTCTGGCCGCTTGAATCATTCTCCTCGCAGCCAACTTACCCAGCAAGCGCGCTGAATCTCACGCTTTCCACAATGTCGGGTTTCCTGTCTCGACTATCAACCTCCAGTTCCACTCTAGAACCCTTCCATCATCTCTTTCTCATCGCTCCGCCGGTATTCTAATTACCTCATCCCCAAACCCCCATGGGAGTTGTTTTTGGACCCGCTTACACTGGCCTCTTGTCTAACACCAACCGAGCTCAGCTGCCCTTGATCAATAATCAATCTTCCATTTATCCCGGCGCGCACTCAGCCTCAATCACAGGCCGCACAGTGAGACCTTTGGATCTCGGAAACATCTCCAACCGAACACCCTGCGACGCAGAGGCTCCTTTATTATTTGGGACATAACTCGACGGCAGGCTTTGCCGTTAATCAACAGCGCTATCCGCTGCTTTCTGGCCAGCCCGATTCAAGCCGGCTCACCTCTGCAGCCAACCTCGACGCTCTCCTTGTTCCCAGCTGCTGGGTCCCAGGTACCTATCGTGAACTTGCTCTGCTGTGGGCTGCAGTGCCTGTAGACGAGTCCTTATACAGGCTTTGCTTGAGAGCGTCCAAACGGCCCCTCCCCCCGCCCCTCTTGCTGGACTTGCTTGAGTTTTGTCAAATCCATCAAGTGTCGTTGGGGCCTTGGTTGGATTGGTGTTGGCGTTGGACTGGCGCGGGTGGTACATGCACGGGTGTCCCTCCTCCACACCTACCTTGAGTTCGACCAGCCGGCGAGCCAGCCATCCAAGACCGACAATTACACACTCGCCCGAGTGATTGCCACTCTGATACTCTCTTCTCCGGTCGATTAACGCAATCTCGGCAACATCGTATATGCCCCGCGCGGGAACTTCTGTTCATGACAACATCCTCTCCGACTCCCAGATCCCTACCGACGATCAACGCACTCGTTCTCACTCTCGCTCTTACTACTCTTCCTCCTCTGGCCTCGCAGCTTTTCTTCATCGCGTCCGCCCTTTGATGCCATGAAGCGGCCAGCATGGCTTTCCAGAGCAGTGTTCTTAGAGATGGCGAGTGGGTGACGGAGACGGTCAACTTCCAAGATGCCTTGAAAGCCTCGGCTGCTCCCAAGACAACCTCTGAGCCCCGTCCTGAAGCTCCCACTTGTGGCATCCTCTCTAGAACCATCATTGAGAGCCCCGTTGTCCACTGGATTCTACCTGCCTGGCTGAGGTCTCGCTCACATAACGACGTTGCCTTTGTTGGTGTAAGTTGTTTGTTCCTTTCATCATGACTTCTATTGGAGTGTACCAAAACCCAGCCCCTACCCTTATTCGGAATACACATCACCAACAAAAGGCCATGGAGCAGTTCCTAAGCTGTCTTTGAATTACCGAGGACTCCCCCCCCCCCTCTCACCGCTTGGGGCGGCCGCCTTGGTTGATGATTTCGGCCCTCAATCATACTCCACCATTTCTCTTCTAGCTACCCCTGCCCTGAGGTAAAAAGTCGCTAACAAAGCCAGGATCGCTTCGTTCAAATCAGCGAACTTCGTGACGACGGGCAAGTCCATGAAATTATTAGAAAAGCCGACTTTGGCGCCAGGATTCGAAATGCGATTGTTCTTGGAGCGCCCCCTGAAGGCGGCCCCGATGGTACAACTTCCAACTTGGTCAAGACAGAAGACACCGACGTCTCTATGCAGGATGCTGCAAAACCATACGAGACCGATCCGCATCGATCACTCCCTCCCCAACTTCTTGTGCTGATGCTCGAAACCGGTGACGCTGTCTTTCTCTTCGTCCGGGAGCTGCAAGATGGCAGGCTCGAATTCGTCACAACCAGGTACGAGAGCCCTAGGAACCTCAAGTTCCTCGGGTTTCACCTTTCCATCGACCCATCTTCACGCTACATGGCTGCTGCTTCTGCCGAAGGTGCATTCATAGTATACGAGTTGGCGTCATTGGCGACTCTAAGCTCCCACTTCCAACAGTATGGGTCCTTTCAGCCGGTTAAATCCATCAAAATCCGCATTACCCAAGGCATCATTCATAAAATGGAATTTCTTTATCCTCGACCCGAGGATGATTACCACATCATACTACTCCTGATCATCATCCGACGGGAGGCGACAAGGCAAGCTCAGGTCTCTCGGATGGTGGTCTATGACTGGGAGCTTGGCGATGAGCTCAACGCCGTCTTTCGGGCAGAAAAGCCAGCAACGCCACTCCCAAGTGAACACAGAATGCCCCTAATGATCATTCCTTTAAGGATCAGTAACGCCTTCTTCGCAGTATCAGAGCACTCGATCGGAATAGTCAAGAATGCCTTTACTGGACAGTACGAATTTGAGACACTAGAAACGCACTCTCCCAGTCAGACTAAGCTGCACCATGGAGTTGCGGAACCGCTGTGGACGACATGGGCAAGGCCTTTCCGTCTTAACAGCTACTTTGAGAAAACAGACATCATCTACCTGGCCCGAGAGGATGGTGTCATTGCCCATATCGAGATCGATTCGGCGGACCTAGTCCCTTCGGTGACCAATCTCGGAACTATCAGCACCAATATCTCTACTGCGTTTACCACAGCATACGACGTTTTCTCTGATGTGTTCATCATCGGCGGTGATTCGGGCCCAGGAGGCATTTGGAAGGTGAAGTGATAATTCTCTGATCCTCATTGAACGCTCACTAACTTCTTTGTCTAACAGCTTGCTGCTCGTAGTGACCCGCAACAGGTCAGCACCATAGCTAACTGGTCTCCCGTCGTTGATTTTGCCACAACAGATCCAAATCCTTCTTGGACAGTTGATACGACTCGCCAAGACCTTGGGACCAGACGCAGGGCTACGTCGAGCCTTGCACAGAAGCCGGATCGCATCTTCTGCACTTCAGGCCGTGGGCCTAAGTCAAGTTTGACGGAGCTGCGGTGGGGAGTTCAAGCAAGAATTGGGCTCGAATTTGACTATGACCAGCCTGTTCGCCAGTCATGGATGTTTCCCGTCGAGGTTCAGGGTGAAAGAGGCTTCTACGCCCTTTTATCCCTACCGCATTCTTCTGATGTGCTTCACTTTCCAGCCAACCTCGCTAATGCTAGCGCCCTATCATCAGAAATCTCTCCGTTCGATTCCAGCTCGCGGACTTTATCGGCTTTGCAAAATGAAGAAGGGACAATCGTACAAGTCACAGAGACATGTATAAGCCTTGTTGCGTCCTCACAGAGGTAAATAGGCCCTCTCCGTCGCCGTTATCTAAACGACCTACCGATGGTACACATGATGGATGCTAACCTCACGATAGCTCAAGACATTTGCACGGCGAAGTCTGCGGAACAGGTTCTATGGTCGCAGATATCGCCTGTTGCCAAGACGATCTTGTGGTGGTCTCTTCAAGCAATGGTAAAGCCTCACGTTTAGATGTCATGCGCATAGACCAAATGAATGTGTCTCATGTGAGTTCCATGGATCTTGAAGGAGAGATTACATGTTTATGTCTCCTTCCCATGTCGAGAAAAACATTCATTGTGGTAGGCTCCATGATAGCTGGTGTCCCATGGATATCAGTTTGTTCGCTGGATGGCCTTGTGAAAAGTGGTAGGACCGTACAACCAGAGAACGGTAATTCATCCCTTTCAATTCACCTTGGCTACCACAGAAGACTAACATGCTACAGATATCACTGGCCAAGAAACAATAGAGGCATTCACAAGCATTGCTACAATCAGCGATGGTCCAGATGAGGTAATTCTTGTGTTTGGCACCAGAAGCGGCCACTTGGCCTCTGCCCGGTTCACAGGACATACCGACATGGAAGACACTCCGGTCTTCGTTGAGCAGCTGGGGATGGCGCCTGCAACTGTGTTTGCAGCCTCAGCGCCGTTCAATGGGGGCCCTGCTTTCTTCGCCTGCTGCGACAACAGTTTGTTCATCTTGACAGACTTTTCAGAACAGTATTGTCACTTCAAGATGAAGAACTTAGTCTGGCCGACCGACTCGAGTGATGCTTCTATGCCATCGCCACCAATCCATTCGGTCTACTGTCTCGAGAATAGCCTCTCTGGCTATCGCCGTCACATGTCCTTGATGCTGCTGGCCGGGACCCGGATCCTGCTGGTGGACATATGGCCACACGTGGGTCCTGTCCCCCGTAGCATGCCTCTCGAAGGAACGCCGATGCGAGTCATATACTCGCAAACTTGGAAAGCCTTGGTGGTGGCCAATGAAAAGAATGGCCGCCCAACGCTTTCATTCATCGATCCAGACTCAGGGGCGGAGATCTCGAGTGCCACCGACAAGGAGAAAAACACATCCGAATACATCTCAGGGCTGGGCCACGCAGGCGACAGGATATTTGGCCTATACGAGTGGCTCTACGTCAAGGATGGCCAGACGTTCCCATTTATAGTGGTGACTACGCAGCAAGGCCGCCTGATGATTGTGTCCGTGACGGCGACGGAGATCGAGAGTGACAATGGACCAACAAGGCACCTGCGGTACTGGACCCGTTGTAAAAAGAAAGGGTTTGTTGAACCCATCTACACCGTTGTGGGAGACGCCGTTGGTCTCTTGTTCTGTGTTGGAAGCGTTCTGCACTGGGAGGTGCTTGATCTTGCGGAAAAGAAGCTTAAGCCGATGAAGCAGTTTAGGCTCGAGTCTCCGGCCACATCGTTGCGTGTGGTTGATGGCAAAATCTGTGCCTTGACTACAAGTCATTCTCTGCAGGTGATGGACCTCCATGTCGAATCTGAAGACGCAGAGGTATCTCTTATCCACAGCGATCAGGTGACGAGGTACACGGGGCATGTGGTCGAGATGGGAGATTCTGAGGACCAGCCTGGCAACTGGCCAGTGAGCATTGTCTCAACATCTCAGGCCGGGTTCGCTGCTGTTTGGATCCCGTGGGGTCAACGGAACAAGGAGTTCGAGATTGTCGCCGAGGGACGCCTGCCCACATCGATAAGGAGATTCCGACGCGGACGCACACGTCCCCTCTGGTCAACCAAGGGCCGCCAACGGCAGTACAACACCCTCCTCAGCACGGTTGACCAAGCCGAGGTATTGGGTGTTTCTTTGGATGGCTCGCTGCAACACTTTGCACTAATTGGCATGGACCTGTGGCGCTTCCTACGTCTGATTCAGAACTTGGCATACCACAATACAGACATATGTCCATTTGCACGCAGAAGTCTCCCAAGCGGGGAGGGCGACATGGAGCTGGACATGGACTTGGAGCTGGAACCCCAACCGTATCCGGACATGATGCATGTTGACGGCGATCTGCTGAAGCGGTGTCTTGACCAGCGCGCACTGAAGAGTCTTACTTCTATCGGAGATGGTATGGATTTGTTTTGCGAGTACCTTGACGGCATCGATGGTGGAGTTCACACAGAGGAATTCAGGAATAGCGAAGATGCGCAGGGGAAGTTTCTCGAGCTGGGCTACGAGATTCTGGAATTTGTTTTGGGGCCGGTGATTTGAAGTTTTTGAGAAGTCTGGCGAGAAGTAGAAGAGTTATACAATGTAAGTCATGGATACTCTATCTTGACGATGTGCACACTGTCAAAGTGACAACTGCCTAGTATGTAGACCAAGTCTTGGAGGCCAGTGTTTTCCCAGTGGGATGATGGTAGGGATGAAAAGTATTGCTCGCATATTCAAGTAAACAAGTAAGTATCCAAACAGCCAGGAACTCCTTAATCAAGCCTTGTTCGTCAGGCAGTTGAAGTTAATAAAAGTTGTGTGAGCGAAGAAGACTGCTTACATAATATGACATTCACAAAATATTCCCTTGGTTTTAAAGATATTGCCCCGCAAAGTCCGGGCGTGATTTGCTTCATTGTCTCACTTGTTTGTGTGGAGAGAGCGAGAGCGAGAACATCAGCAGATTCTCACCGATCCTCTTAGAAACTCGACCCGACTCGCGAAAATCTCCCTGCAAAAACGAGGAGATAGAGCATGTCGCATAAGCTACTCTCACGAGCCCGACGACGTAACTCTGCGCTGGATTTGCCACCGCAGTACAAGAAGCCCTGTTGGATTTGATAGTGGGCTGCCCCGCCTGAACCCGTAGCCCAAACCCACTCCCACCCTCCAAACAACCCGCGAAACCGACCATACAGAGTCAAAGGCGCTGAGGTTGTGTGTGTGAGATAGAGGAAGTCGTTGACTTGTTGTTTGCCTCCGGGAAAGAAAGAGAGCAGAAGAAAAAAAAAGAGAAAGAAACTCCCCATCCGACTTCGCTTCCCCTCATCGCGACCCTCTGATCCCTCGAATCGACCGATAGAGACCGCCGAGATGCCGCCCAAGAAGAAGGGAAACAAGAAGAACCAGCAGGACGACTGGGAGGCCGAGCTGGGCGAGACCATTGCCCCGGTTGCCGCCAACAACGACGATGCTGCTGGTGACGACAACGCCGACGACGATGATGATGAGGGTGGTGCCGGCGGCCTGATGGCCACCCTGCGCAAGAACAAGGAGAAGCGCAAGAAGAAGGGCATCGTCGATACGGCCCCTCCTGCCGAGGAACCTCCCGCCGAAGAGCCTGCCCCCCAGGCTCCTGTTGAGGCCACCATGGACGACGAGTTTGCTCTGCCCGAGAAGAAGGGCAAGGGTGGCAAGCAGAACAAGCAGTCCGCAAAGAAGCCCGAGCCTGCCGCTGAGGACGAGGGTGAGGGTGAGGGTGGCCGCATCTTGACCAAGGCTGAAAAGGAGAAGCTCAAGAAGGAGCGTGAGAAGCAGCGCAAAAAGGAACAGGTACGTGGTATACTATGGCTTATGTCTTGGCCCTCTTATCATAGACGACGGTTCTAACACCTCACTACAGGCTGCAGCCAAGAAGAAGGGCGGTCCCGCCGCAAAGACTGCCGAGCCCGCACAGGCTGCTCCCGAGAAGAAGGAAGAGGTGGCTCCTGTTGAGGCTGCGCTGGCCGCCGAGCCCGCCGCCGGTGGCAAGAAGAAGAAGCTCCCTGCCCACCTCGCCCTGCTCCAGAAGCAACAGGAGGAGCTTAAACGTCAACGAGAGGAGCAAGCCCGCCTTGATGCCGAGTCAAAGGCCAAGGCCGAGGAGGATGAGCGGCTAGCGGCCGAGGAAGAGCAGCGCCGAGAGGAGGCCAGGGCCCTCAAGAAGCAGAAGGACAAGGAGCGCGTCGAGCAGCTCAAGAAGGAGGGCAAGTATCTCACCAAGGCACAAAGGGAGGAAAAGGCCCGCAATGAGCGAAAACTCCAGCAGATGCTTGCGGCGGGTATCAAGGTCGGCCCCCAGCAGGAGTCTGGCGAGAAGGAGCCCAAGAGCAAGCCCGCCGACAACAGGAGGAAGAAGGGCCGAGCTCAGCAACAGGTATGGTTTCACTCTTGCGACATTACGAACCCGCTATTTACTGACTCCTGCTAGGCCGAGGAAGAAAAGGCCCTTGCCGAGGCTGCTGAGCGGGCAAGGCAAGAAGCTGAGAAGGCTCTGAAGGAGGCTGAGGCCAAGGTCGCCCGCGAGAAGGCCGAGGCCGAGGCCAAGGCTGCTGCTGAAAAGGCTGCTGCCGAGAGCGAAGTGGAAGACGACTGGGAGGCCGCCGCCGCCTCAGATAACGACGTCAAGGACAGCTGGGACGCTGACACCGGGGATGAGGCCGAGAAGACCAACGGCAAGGCTGGAGAGGGGGAAGACGAGGACGAGTCTGAAGAGGAGTCCTCCGATGATGAGGCCGCGACGGCAGCCCAACTAGCCGAAGCCCAACGAAAGCGAGAGGCGGCTGAACGCCGTGAGAAGGCTCACCAAGCCGCGCTGGCTGCCCGATCAAAGGACAATCTGCGATCACCTATTTGCTGTATTCTGGGTCACGTCGATACAGGAAAGACCAAGCTTCTGGACAAGATCCGACAGACAAACGTCCAGGAGGGCGAGGCTGGTGGTATCACTCAGCAGATTGGTGCTACATACTTCCCCGTCGAGGCCATCAAGCAGAAGACGGCCGTGGTCAACCCCGACGGCGCGTTCGACTTCAAGGTTCCCGGTCTCCTCATCATCGATACCCCTGGTCACGAGTCCTTCTCCAATCTCCGATCCCGTGGTTCCTCGCTGTGCAACATTGCCATCCTGGTTGTCGATATCATGCACGGTCTCGAGCCCCAGACGCTCGAGTCGATGCGCATGCTGAGAGAGCGAAAGACGCCCTTCATTGTGGCCCTCAACAAGATCGATCGACTCTACAACTGGAAGAAGGTTGACAACAACGGCTTCCAGGATAGTTTGGCGCTCCAGAGCAAGGCTGTCCGCAACGAGTTCGAGACACGCCTTGAGAAGACAAAGGTGGCGTTTGCCGAGCAGGGTTTCAACTCGGAGCTCTTCTACGAGAACAAGTCCATGTCCAAGTTTGTCTCGCTGGTGCCTACTTCGGCGCACACGGGTGAGGGTATCCCCGACATGCTGAAGCTCATCGTCCAGCTCACCCAGGAGCGCATGGTTGGTTCTCTCATGTACCTGTCCGAGGTGCAGGCCACCGTGCTCGAAGTCAAGGCCATTGAGGGTTTCGGTATGACGATCGATGTCGTCTTATCCAACGGTATCCTGCGAGAAGGCGACCGCATCATACTATGCGGTACAGAGGGTGTTATCAAGACAAATATCAGAGCGCTGCTCACTCCAGCACCCCTCAAAGAGCTGCGTCTCAAGTCGGCCTATGTCCACAACAAGGAGGTCAAGGCCGCGCTGGGTGTCAAGATCAGCGCCCCCGGTCTCGAGGGTGCCATCGCCGGTTCGCGCCTGATGGTTGTCGGGCCTGACGACGACGAGGACGACATCGAGGACGAGGTCGAGTCCGATCTTGCTGTCCTGTTCAACCGAGTCGAGAAGTCGGGTCGTGGTGTCAGTGTTCAGGCCTCGACTCTGGGTTCCCTCGAGGCCTTGCTCGACTTCCTCAAGGACTGCAAGATTCCTGTGGCCAACGTCGGCATCGGCCCTGTCTACAAGCGCGACGTGATGCAGTGCGGTATCATGTTGGAGAAGGCGCCCGAGTACGCCATCATGCTCTGCTTCGATGTCAAGGTTGACAAGGAAGCGCATGCCTACGCCGACGACCAAGGCGTCAAGATCTTTACGGCTGATATTATTTATCACCTGTTTGATGCCTTCACCAAGCACATGGACGAGCAGCTGGAGAAGAAGAAGGAGGAGTCCAAGATGCTTGCTGTCTTCCCCTGCGTGCTGAAGCCCGTCAAGGTCTTCAACAAGAACGACCCCATTGTCATTGGTGTTGATGTTACTGAGGGCCAGCTACGGATCAACGCCCCCCTTGCTGCCGTCAGGACCAACCCTACCACTAACGCCAAGGAGATTATCAAGCTGGGCAGAGTGTAAGTCTCCCTAAGCTACCTACCTACCTAGCATACTGCGATAACTTGCTAACTCACGTACAGAACCTCGATCGAGCGAGAGCACAAGCAGATCCCCGTGTGCAAGAGAAAGGAACCGTCGGTGGCCATCAAGATCGAGATGGGCGGCAACCAGCCCATGTACGGCCGCCACCTCGAGGAGGAGGAGACGCTGTACAGTCTGATCTCGCGAGCCAGCATCGACACCCTCAAGGAGTACTACCGCAAAGAGGTCAGCAACGAGGAGTGGCAGCTCATCATCAAGCTCAAGCCTCTCTTTGACATTTCCTAAACGACGAGGCCGGCGAGGTTTGTGTACGTACTGTGGAAGAAGCATGTTTGTATGAGCAGGGAGGGGTTATTGCATTTCCAGGCAGACAAAAAAAAAGATTGAGACAACGTTAAGGTTGTGGGACGAGGCCCAGCTGCTTATATAGATAGATGGCTTATATCCAAAAGCGAGTTACAACTACAACTGGCGTCTTCTGTCTGGCAGAGACTCTCGACGTGAATGCCACATGTTGTCGTCAAGTTTTATATATCGATGGCTTGCCATATGAGATACTCATCTCACCGTTATTTCACCCCCAACCAACATCACGGATACGGTTTGTTCACTGACAACATCCAACCTGGAAACAAAGGCACAGCACAAGGGGCCAGACGCAAAAGTCCATGAACCAAAACTCGACAGTTATTGATCCTAACGACTAAAGATGTGTGTGTGTGTGTGTGTGTGTTTGTGTGTGCGTGTAAACGTGGTCTAACAGCGGGTAACATATCCATCATGATAATTCCTCCCCTTCCCAATAACAAACAATAATAAAAAGCCGTTGCAACCGTTGAACAATGTTCTATTTCTCTCTCCCATTCCCGGTCTTTTTCTTTGCGGCCTCTCTTTCTCTTCACCAAGAAATATCTTTTGGCATCAATTCATCTCATATCATGCATTTCCCCTTTCCCCGACAGTTGCTTTCATAATTTACTGGGGGTCCGCGGAACCTTCGGTCTCCTGTTGCGGAGCATCGGCGTCCTTCATTTCCTGATCGGCGTTTGCCTTCTCGGCCTCAGCAGCCTTGCGAGCATCCTCCTCAGCCTTCTTCGCAGCCCGTTCGGCCTCGGCTTTCTCCAGGGCAGCTTGTCGCTCCGCCTCGACTTTCTCAAAGTGGCGCTGAACGATGGGACCAGCCATGGCGCGGATCTCATCAATCTTGGCAACGTAGACGCCCTTGGAAGTATCCTCACCCTCATCGTACAGCCAATCCTGGGATTATGATTAGCTTCAACGCATTCGTTGTTCATGAGATGAGCACAAAACATACCTCGGTAGCCTCGAGCTTGGCCTTGATGGACTGCTTCTCCTCCTCGCTGGCAAAGTCAGAGTACTGCTCGTCGAGTTTGGCGCGGAGGTCGTAGATGTAGGCCTCGAGCTCGTTCTTCTTCTCCTCGGTGTCTGCAACAAGCTTATCCTCCATCACCATGGAGGCCTCCTTCTCATAGAGAGCGGCCTTGGAAGAGTCATCGAGGGATGCAGTGCCAGTAGAGATGGGCAGGTCACCCTTGCGGACCTGCTTCTTGACCTTGCGGGTCTTCTTGGCACCATCGTCCTTCTTGTCGGTGTCCATGGCCTTGAGGGAAGCGGATGTTAGTGAATCATGTTCTGAGATGGGCTTCGCTACGACAGTAGCGGATTGAGCTGGGTGTGGTTCTTGATCCTCCTCCAGGCGTGGACGCTTGGCGGGATGACAACCGCCGTCATCTCCAACGGATGCAGATGATGACGAAGGCGCCGAATTTCGAACAGGGGCAGAAACAGTCGTAGCCGTAATCGGGCCGGGAAAACTCACATCGGGGTCCTTCTTGTCGCCCTCGTCTTCCTTAACCTCCTCCTCGACCTCCTGGTCCTCGACATAGTAGCCGGTCTCCACGTTCAGAACACCGTGGATGTTGACACGCGCCTTAAGCTTGCAGACCATGAAATCGTCCTTGCCGTCGGCCTTGACGTTCTTGACGGAGAAGCGACCAATCCAGGGGTTGGTCTTTCCGGGGAGTTCCTCGGGCTGAGCGTAACGAGCCTCGAGATCGAAGGGCTGTTTTCGGTAGAAGGTGAGAATCTTGGTGGAAGGCATAACGTTGCCCTTGTTAAACACGGTCAAGCTGGTGTCCTCATCGGGGATATCGGGGGCCTTCTCCCAACCAAACTCGATGGGGTAGCTAATGATGTCCTGGACGGAAAAGTCGCGGACGCGGAAGACGGGGGAGAGGATGGCGCAGCTGAAGGCGGAACCGCGGGCCAGGGCCTCGTCGGCGTTAAGGGTGAAAGAGAGGGGCTTGCCGAAGAAAGCCTGGATGCGCTCCTTGAGGATGGGGACACGGGAGCCAGCACCGACAACCTCGATGATGTCGATGTCCTCCTTGGTGAGCTTGGCCTGGGCGAGAGCCTGCTCGAGGGGCACGTGGGTGCGGTTGAGGAGGGGCTCGACCATGGCCTCGAACTCCTGGCGGGTGATCATGGCGGAGGCGTCAATGTCGTTCATGAGGGACTCGATGTTGACGGGGGCCTGCTGGTTGGCAGACAGAATCTTCTTGGTCTTCTCGGCGGCGGCAATGGTACGGGCGAGGGCACGACCGTGTGTCATGATATCGACCTTGTACTTGCCCTTGAACTCCTTGGCGAGATGCTCGACGAGGACGCGGTCAAAGTCTCGGCCACCAAAGTCCTTGTCCCAGGCCGTTGACTTGACAGCGAGTTCACCCTTCTTGAACTCGACAATGGAGACAGTGTAGCTGCTGTGGCCGACGTCGACAAAGGCGACGCGGCGGGGGCGCTCCTCGGGGCCGGGGAGGTCAAGCTTGGTGATTCCCCAGCCGAGGGCGGCGGCGGTACCGTCGTTGATGAGGCGGAGGAGCTTAAGGCCGGCGATCTCGGCACCGTCGATGAGAGCACGGCGCTGGACGTCGGTGAACCACGGGGGCACGCTCATGCAGATGTCGGAGACGGGGAGCTTGAGCTCGGCAGAGGCGGTCTGCTTGATCTTGCTGAGGTACATGCCGACGAGCTGGGTGAAGGTGAACTTCTCCTTGTTTCCAAGGTAGTTAACCTCGGCGCCGACCTGGCCGTTGACGTCGACCAGAGGAGCGGTAACATATTGCTGCTCAACCTGGACGTCCGGGTCGTTGAAGGATCGGCCGGCGAGGCGCTTGAGGGAGCTGACGGTGTTCTTGAGGTTGGAGATCTCCTGGGTCTTGGCAGCCTCACCGAGGTAGCGAGACTTGGGGCCAAAGCCTACCAACGATCTGGAGGATGAAGCTATCAGTACTGGTGCTTGATGATCATGGTGGGGTTCTTGACGGTGCGCGACGAGAGACGGCGGGGTCAAGGTAGGGGGAAAACGTACGGAGTAGCTCGGTTGGAGACTTCATTGGTGACCTATTCGAGACAAACAAAGTCAGTAACGAGAGTCTTTGGCATTATCTGCCTATCCCATCGACCGCAGATAACGATGGCGGTGGATGTCGGGACGGCGCGGGGATGGAATATACGCACCACGTCGACGCCGCGGTTTCGGGCGACGGCAATGACGGTCTTGAGGGTACCGAAATCGACACCTAGAGACATGAAGACGAGGCGCCATGGTCAGCCAATATGTAACAAGCGATAGCGGAGGAGGTGAGATTGCGAAAAGCACAAAAGACGAATGGAACTCACCAACGACACTCATGGTTTCGACTGGGTGGGGTTTGCCCCGAGGGTATTAAAAGTAGAAAAAAGTAGAGAGCGATGCGCGCAAAAAGCTCGAGAGAAGAAGAAGCCGAGCGCAGGCGGAAGAGGTATCGTGAGATTCCGGGGGGAAGAGCGAGAGAGTGAGAGGGAGAGAAGATGTAGAGATAGTTGTTGGTGGTGGTGGAGGTGGTGGTTGTTGTTGTGTAGTACTGGGTTTTTTTTTTTGGTGGAGGGGGAGGGGACAAGGCGAAAACAAATGGGGAAAACGGGGATGCCGCTCAAACTGCGAACCTAAGTAGCAATGGAAGGGTGGGCTAGAAAATTTGGTTTTCTTTTCAGTGGGCTCTTAGTAGAGGGTACCTGCGGGGCGACACTAGGTCTTGCTGTTAAGTGATGGGAGCGATGATGTAAGGCAGGTCTAGGATACCTGATTCGGGTATCTATCTCACGTCGCTTCGAGAAGATGCGAATGTTTGCTTCCAACACAAAAGAGCGACTCGAGCAAGTAAGACGAGTCAAGATAATATACTTTAAAAATTTCAAGAAACAAAGAAGTTTACTGCCTGGTTTACAACAAATCATCTCCATTCCTTGATGTGGCCATTCCGCAATCAAAACTGTCATTTCTATCCTCTCCTAGAAACGACGACAGTCTTCTTTGCGATTCTGTCACCGCCCAGGGTGCTATGTACAAGTAAATGGTGCCTATCTCCACTGAAACAACCCCCCCGGGCGCCTAATCAAGGTCGCAATTGGATGCCGCCCCTCCCCCGCTGTCACTTCAACGACCTTCAATTGCGTACGAGGGGCAGCAAACAGAGCATCACCATCACCATCACCATCGTCTCTTTGATTCTTTTCTCTTTATGGCTCCCATCCACCAACTCCAGTTCACACAGCTCAAAAGACAAACGAAACCTCTAGACATGTATCATATCCCGTGCTACGCTGTTTCTCTGCTGCTGCGGCTTATACCCAGTTAATTCAACCATCCACCTCCATGACTACCTACTGACCTATGACTAAAAACTACACCAGCCCTCAACATTTGCATGACTTTGACACAACCTTTTAACTCGTGCCAAGCTTGAGATACCAAACATCAGGCACATTTTCATCCTCTGCTCCGCTGGCTTTTGCGCTTGCCTCACCGACAATGCACGCTTTCAAATCTCATTACAGCCTTGTTTTCCTTACTCTTACTACCTTACCCTGTCCCGGTCAGGCTGCTCATCCTCATCTCCGTGTCCCCTATGGCCCCAATATTGCGGGGTAGACAGACCTCGAGCTTGTAGTCGAGATGCCTTCATCCGTCCTTCCTCCTTCGTCTACAGGGTAAACCCCATCAACCGCCTCTCAATCTTCCTCTTGCCACTCGGTTTGCAAACGACATGTTCTCTCCCAGTCTCGCCTGTCCATCTGCTTGTTCTGCACCAGTCACTCCCTCTGTCGAGCTTCCATTATGCCTCTCATCCGGTTCTCCCTGGGCTACTTGATCATATTGCCCCTGATCATCCAGTGGCCTCGCACTTATACTTGCTAAATAGTCTGCTCGTCTCAGAGGAACACCTGAAAGCGCACCGCCTGGCTGCGCTACCCTCATGTCGTCAACATCCGAAGCCTGCTTCTGCTGAGCAATTTCGTACTTGCGACGATCTTCCTCGTTCATCAATAGCTTCATTCGTCGCGGCGTGTACATTTCTTGGCTTGCGCTTCTTACACATGTGAAGCTGTCCACCGAGTTATGGCCTTGTGGTTGTAGTCCTGCGTCTGCCTCGCCAGTCTCGATGTCGTCCGCGCTTGTCTCGAGCTCATCTGGATGAGCGTACGTTCCTGCTGCTGTCTTCTGACGTGCCGAGAACTTGCCATCGATCTTGTCAGGCGGCCGTACCACGCTTCTTGTCCGCCCCAAGCCGCCCGTTGCAGCCGACTCTCGTTTAGACGCTGCTCTCCGAGCCTCGTGAGCTGCTTTGAACGTCTCTGGGACGACGTTGAGCTCATCACCTCGTTCCTCGGCCTGTTCCACGGCTTCCCGCGCTGTCGTGTGTGTGTCTGCTGCCGCCGCATCGGCTCGTGGGCCACCCCAGGTTCGCTGCCCTGCCGTGAAGATCCCGTACACCATGTAATACCAGTTGTAGAACGGGTTCAGAATAAACATGAGCGGGTACAGCCAGATCTTGAATCTTCGCAGCTTGGCCCCAAAGTACAGCATCAGTAGCCAGTTGAGACCCAGAGAGATGGCGATGAACCCGACGGGCAGGTCGTCCACCTTCTTCACCGTCGTCATTAGAGCCAAGACCATGATGAAGAACAGTAGAGCTGTTGTTCTGATTGTGTTTTGCATGAATCGGACCAGAATGAGAATCGGATATCGCTTCCATAGGCGCCAATCGGTCAACATGCATACCTCGTTCGTGATGAAGCCAAGGAACCATCGACGCCGCTGCTTAATCAGGGATCGATACGTCTGTACAGCCTCTGTTTTGCAAAATGCCGACGTGCACATCTGGATTTGGTATCGCTTCTTGGCTCCGATCATGAAGAGATGCGTCAACCAGCGATCTTCTCCCAGATGGCACTTGGCAAAGTCGAACAAGTCCTCGCACTGCTCGGTCTTGTCCACAAAGTAGTACTTGGCCATCCGCCGGAATGCCGAGAAGCGCAGCATCGTCAGCGCACCTGGTAAACAAGTGACAGAGCCGCAGCCCGACTCGACAGTCCGCTCAAAGAGTTGCCCGTGGATATATTCCATGTCCTGCAATAGGGTAATGATGCTGTGCTTTCTCGTCGTCGAAGTGATGACGCCAGTCATGGCCAGCATGTCTCTAGTATTGCCGGGACTGAGCTCCATATCGTAGACAAAGTTTTGCAGGCACACCTTGTCCAAAATACAGTCCGAGTCGATAAAGAGTATGAAGAGGTTGTCATTTCGCTTGAGGTACTGCTCATAGACTTTGTCGATGAGCTTGAAAGTCACCTTCTGACAGTGTCGCTTGCCTCCATGAGGAAACCTTGAGATAGTGACGCGTGCAGAGCGATAGGCCACGTCGATGCTCTTAGGATACGAATCCCTGGTCAGCGGCACACCGAGCTGATCAATTGTGTTGAGGTACAACTCGTCCTCCTGGTCACCGTCAAAGGACAGGAAGACATGGATACAGGCTGCTGGGTAGTCACAGTCGACGACCGAGTTGACAGCTTTGAGGAGGACTTCAGGCTCCTCTCGGTAACATGGCATGACAACGACAACCTTGGGGGCAGTTACGTCGTCAAGGACCTGCTTGATGCGCTTCGTTCGACCGAGCTGGTTCGTGACCAATTGATAGATGCAGAACAGCCAAGGCACCGTGAGGAGGATGGCAAAGCTCCAAAAAGCAAACCACTGAAGAAAAGATACCATCTCGATGGGCCATATTTTGGTGACCTGGTCCGGTAGCGGTAGCGTTACCACCATGATGGGGAGGAATATGACACTGAATACGCAAGTTTAGCCCGCAGCCGCCCCTCGATCTATCGAAAGCAATAACATACCGGAGCAAAACAAAAGCAATGCCGACAACGATGCAAAGGACATTGATGGACCAATGTTCTGCCTTTTGAAAGACTTTGACGAGGCAGTACACAAAGGCTGCCAGCCATAGAAACCACTCGAGACAAGCCATCAGCAGCATGACTCCCACGATACCGGTATATACAATCTATCAGGTGTCAGCGGACTCTGAGACGAAACAGTGTAAGAGTATCCAGTTGGCATACGTCTTCCACGGGCCAGCTGTCTAGCACTGCCATGGCTGCAATGGGATGGCAGAAATCGACCGAACTTGGGTTGACACTCGGGGACCTTCTCACTGAGAGAGAGAGATATGAGGAAGTCGTAAGTAAAGGAGTAACTCAGAGAGACGTTCACAGTCGGCGAGTTGACCAGCAGACGGTACCCAAAAGGAACGAGTCTTGGCAGCTTTCAGTAATTCGCAATTCGCGAGGATCGAAAGCCTTTCGACTCTGGGCAAAGAGATTGATGGAGCCCAATAGGGGTTGAACTCTCCCGGCGGGTGCCCGCAGATTATGACGAGTCTCAAATGAGAGGAGATGGAGGGTATCACAAACGAAGTGAGTCGACCCGGGGACCAAGCCACGTGCGGCCAGCCTGGAAGGTATCTTAATGAATACGGTACCTGAGATTGGGTATTACCTTCCAGGTTGTGTTAAAACTGTTCCTAGAAGGCACGAGAGAGTCAAGTCAAGGGAAGGTGCCACGCAGGAGCTTCTCGTCAAGGTTGAAGTTGGTCAAGATTCAACTGAAAGGAAACATGTACTAGGTACGCTATAGAGAAAAGTCAAGAATGATCTATTACACCGAAATTGCCCATATCCAAATGGAAGTGTGCGCATCACGGCTCGAGACAAACGACAAAGATCAGTCCCGTCACCGCAAGTAGACAAACAGGAAGATAATAACCCACCTTGGCTTGATTGCCAATGCACGTTTCGTCAATTAATGGATGAATCAACAAACGTACCCGGGCTAACCATCTTTGTATCAATCATATTTCATTCTTCATTCTTGGGCTATGGTGCCTAATATCATCGGGTGATTCGACTGTTCGCACCTTGGATGCCCATCTTCTGAACATGGAGTTTAGGGCGTAGTATCAGTATTAGATCTCTTAGGGATCATCGGCACATCTGAAACAACCCTGCGCTTAGTTGGCCCGTTGATGAACTCCTCACCCTTCCCCTATATGCCTTGGTTGCAGTCATGCCCCCAAAGTAATGTGCACAAGTCTGCCCTCTGGCTATTCTCGAGTTTTGCACAGCACATGTCCCACAGCTCTCCATGCAGGGTCATTGGGGTGAGACCATATTTGGCGACATGACGCTTGGACCAGGATCATGATATATGCCCTTTGAAGGCGGTATCGGTAAAGGGATATACGCGGCATGGGTTGGGCACACACTCGTCATGAGCCTGGTCTTGACCTGCAGACGAGAGTATGACACAGACCAGCGACACTTGTTGAGTTTTCCCTTCCTTCCCACGTCCTGTGTGGTTTGGGGTCCAAGGCTAGATTAGTGAACAACCTTACCCACCTGGGCATGTTTACCAATCGACGTCGCTGAGCTGGAGTTTGCGGGACCTCTGCCCGCGGTCCTTGTTCGACCTTTCCAAGCGGTTGTGATAGTACGTCGCCGGTCGTTCGTTGCCTGGGTTGACTTGTAAATATTCATGTTGCGAGCAAGTTGTGGGTAATCAGGGTCTGTACCACCATCCTGATCCTCATTCTGCTGGAGATCGTAGTTGAGCACCAGATTCTTGATGCGCTGCTGCTCCTCCCGTTCAGCCTGTTGCTGGTTTTTCATGGCAATAGCGAATGTAGAGTCCGAGGGCAGCTCGACAGTCCGTGTCTGGCACCATGTTAGCTATCACGCAGATGATCCAGACAGATATAAACCTTACGACTTGTTGACGATTGCCCTTCTTAGTTAGGAGGGAGAATGCCATGGTGTTTCCAGGCACAGCTTCGCTGCTGGTTCCCTCTGCCGAAGATGCTGCCTCGCGATTCTTGGCCCGCACAGGAAGCGGCACATCAAACAGCTGCTTGCGCTCAAACTTGCGCGATTCGAGGCTCTCGGCCATCATCTTGGCGTACTCGCGTTCAAAGTCGGCCTCATCTTCAGGATCGACTTCCTCTTCCTGTCGGGTAACAACGATGGCTTCCTCTTCAAAAGTGCTCTCACTATCCGAGTCCTCTTCCACATCCTGTGCCGTGCTTGTCAGTACGCAGTAACTGTCAATGGCCGCCCTGTAACTTACCTCTGCCTCTTCCTCCTCCGAAGCACTGTCATCGTTGTCATCGCCATCCACATCGTCACCGTCATCATCGGACGAAGGATCGCTGGTGGCGTCATCCACGTCGGCCAGCTTGTCAACGCCTGCCGACTTTTGATCCTGAGCCATTGCAAGTTGGAATGCCTTGACTGCCTCTTCCAAGCCAGCAGCAAGCTTCCACTGCGGACGAGTAAGAGCAAAAGTGTCTTGAATCAAGAATTCAATGTCCATAGGCAGGGACGCCTTTGTGAAAATGTAATACTTATGTACATGTTAGTAAGGGCGTATAATAAGGAGTATTGGTAAGCCCATACCTGGAAGAAGGAGAGGAAGTAGTCAAGTTTCTTGCCTGCTGCGCCCCTATTAAAGAACATGCCACAAGTTTCCAGCATCGTCGCGACGAGACGGATTCGGAAGAAGTCATCGGGCGGATCAAGCGGGTTGAATTTGCCAGGAACGGGGGGCCCTCCTACGAGCCTTTAGTCTTTGCCTCCGGGAACAGAGCAACAAGTGTGGCTTACCGTAACCAAACGTCATGATCTTATACATAGTATCAAAGATGACTGGATGCTCTAGCATGCGATAGTTGTAGAGCTCGCCAAGATATTTGATTTCAGCGATGCGTCGCTGATAGAACCTGTAGTCATTCTGCTCCAGCCCGAAAGTCATGGATTCGATAACGTTATCAATGACCTTGACGACAAAAGCGGGATGGTAGCGATAGAGAGCGCTCAGTAGGATTCCAAGAAGATGGACACTGCCATATTTGACCTTGCCGGGCTTTGAGAAAACCTTCTCCAAGATGGCGACAACCTAGAAATCGTGAGCATTACAGGTGAGGCAGCGGTCCACGAGAAACAAACCTCCGATTCTTCCCAGTGAAGTCTCCTGATCTGCTTCAAGATCTTGCTGTAATTTCTCTTGGTCATATCAACATAGATCAACTTGCGAACAAAGAGCTCCATGGGCGTTCGTTCCTTTTGCTCAATAGCCGGCCGCTCAGGAGGATCGACGTAGTAAACAGCATTGTCGATGAGCATGCGCTCAGGTTGCCCAATGTGCTGGACCGACTTCTTGCGCTGCAGGGTCTCGAGGAAGCTCACCATGCGGGGATTAGTCTCAGGGTTCCGGAGTAGATATCGACCGCAATTTTCGATAAGGTTGCACAAAATCTCAATGTTCATGCGCGAAAAGTCATCGAGACTGACTTTCAAGCAGTGAAAGACGACGTGCTCGGGGACAATGCCAAACTTGGTCAACTCAGCAAGGTACCGGATGTTGCTCAGTCGAACCTGACCCAAGAAATCCTTCTCCTTGCGCCTCTGTAAACTTCGGAACTCAGCATCAAGATATTCGACGAGGCCTTTGGGAACATCCGGCATGTATCTCCCCAGAGTAGCAACGAGACGGGACCAAGAGGGAAGTAGATCACTCCGACCCTTGGGAACCTCTGTCAAAGCCTTTACCAGGCGGTTGCGAGAGGCCTTGGAGTTCAAGAAGCAAAAGTCGATGGCCGTCTGGTCAACAATGTCTTTGTTTGTCAATTCTGGTAGGCGTGCCAGGAGAGCATCAACTTGGGCACCAATGGTTCGGTTTGCGATAGCAGTGGATTGATCATCGGCGCCTTCAGCAGGCTTGGGCGTTTCCGAGCTCTCAGTGGGATCAATCTTCTTGCCAACCTGTTCGTCAGTGTCGGTCTTCTTCTTCTTGCCGTCTTCAAGCAAGATGGCAGGAACTTTGCCCTTGAGATCGACCAAGTTTTCGTAGAAGCGACGCTCGTCTTCGTCCTCCCAGATCCCAGCACCATCTCCCTTTGAGCGCAGGTAGTCGCCTGTCTTTACAAGGCCGATGGAACCGTTGGAGGCGGAAAAGGAGTCATCTGAATCCTTCAGATCGGGCATTTCGGCCCCAATAGCATCCGCGATAACCTGGGCGTTTGAAACCAGGCGCTCCTGGGCCTTGACCTGCTTCTCGTAGTTTGCCTGTCTATCTTCAAATACCTCGCCAGACTTGACATATGCCTCGGCGTTGCGCCGGGCTTGAGATTGGATCGACTTTTGGTCCCGAGTAATGTGTCCTTTGACATCCTCAAAATATTTCTTGAGCACGTTTCTGAAGCGATCGCGCATCTCGGGCTCGGCAAAAGGTTGATCTGCGTTGGAAGACGTCACGTTCTCGTCTTTGTCGTCTTGGGCATCGTCGTTGGTCCCGGTCGAACCGTCCTCCTCTACAGTCTTTCGGCCATCGACGCCTGTCGGCTTCATTCCAAGGATGTCCCAGCTGAATGACTTGACGAAGATGACGAGGAGAGGAAGGTTTGCGTGTTCGCGGTCGTATCCAAGAAGGTCCTTAAGCACTTCGAGTGGAAAAGGCTCTGCGCCAGTCGCTTTGTTCGTTCGGGGCTTCAGTTCGGCGGCCTTGCCTGCGGCTCCTTTGGTCGCATCGTCGGGTCTGCTCACATCGTCGAGGGTCCTTACAACACCAACAAGCCACAATTCCGTAACCACGCGAAGCAATGCTCGCTGGCGAGTAATGCGCTCCTTTTCCTCCTTCTCACGAGCTTCCGGAGCCAGAGTCTTGAGTATGCTCTTGTCTGGAGTTGCCATGCCCTTTCCAAGCAACCAAGCTAGGTATTCCGTGAACTCGCTCGGGCCGAAACGCTGGTGGAGGGCGCTGACAATCTCCACGCCGGCCTCGATCTCGCCGGGTGACTTGAGCCTGCAGAGTCCTTCATAGCAGGCGGATACAATCTCGGATAGGTACTTGTGCAGGCTGAGAGTTCGGATTTCCTGAAGGAAGGTACTGAGGGTGGCAGCGGTGATGGCAGTCCGTAGTCGTTTAATAAAGGCGGTGTTCTTCTTGAGAGACGAATCGAGCATCTTCCCGACGGGGAAGAGGTCTGTAGAATCTGCTGTCAACAGACGGGAGCGGGGAGAGTGGTGGGGTAGACACGGAAGTGATTCACACCTTTTTCGCCATCCCATGCCTTGTCGTTCAAAGCGCGCAGTTCGCCTAGACACTGGGTTAGCCCGTGTCGAGAATGACGAGAAAGTCACTGATAGAGCGTACGCTTCCTTGCGCGATCCATAGTTGGTCACGAAGCAGTTGTAGGCGGTTTGCGACGGGAGTTGGATGTCTTTGTATCTGGAATTTGGGGTGGGTGGAGGCGGCGCTACATTCGGCGCGCGCGGACTGCTAAGGGATATATTTTCCCAGAAAGTGGTACTGGAGACAGGGCAACAGAGCCGACATGGGTGCGTCCGTCAAGCCAGGACGGGGAAATAGCGAGGGAGCAGGGCGAGATGTCGATGTTTGAAGTCTTGACGTTGACTGACTTTCAAGGTTGTCAGTCAGAGGTTGCGGATGGATGCCCTACGTGAAGTTAGGTACGTACTTTACGGGTATGCCCCAGTTGAATGTGGGGATTGGAGGCTCCCGTCTGGAAAGCTGAGGTGGGCTAATTACCACTCCTGCCACTGAGAACATGCGCCGGAATAATATTGTAGCGGGCAGTTGCCGCTCTTGGTTCTCGACTCTGGACTCGAGCTGCCTCAAACTTGGCATATCTTCACAGCATTGCTTTGCTATTCCTACTTTGTCAATTGCTACTGGGACAAGCCTTTGGCAAATATGAATGTCTTAGCCTCGCCATCGAAAGACTCGGCAGAGGCTCATACCATAATCGTCGGCATATGCTAACTATCATGAGGTGCAACCACGATGCAATTAATATGACACTCAATTTCATTGGCTCTCGGACTTCAAAAGAGATGGCCTTCTAACGGCATTGATGGCGTCAACTCCGAAACTGGGTACTGGGGTCGCTTGTCTTGGTATTTTTATCTCTTATCAAGTTGCGGCAGTGGACCCTCAATCGGTTTCGACATCTCCGGCGTTGCTCGTCTCGTCAGCCTCCATGATTCGTCAATCGCAAACATCTCCTGATAACGAACGATATCAGGGCCTCCGCGGAATGTCCTATATCCCCATTCGTGAATTGTATCTCCTCGCTCGAAACTCGTCTCTGGCCATCAACACGATATCATGAACAAAGTCTCATCCGATCCAATGGGTCCCAGTCAGGGGGGCTCTGGGCTGAGCAACGGGCAAGCGGACGTAGGATCTGCGGCGATAATGGGTTTTATCTACCTAGTGTCGCCCTTCGCATGGTACTGAGCCTCGAATCTTCCTTGTTGTCTCATTGATCAAGTGACTATTCTCTTATATCTGGCACAATTACCTTCTTCCTCCACCATGGCGACTCTTTCGACAACGACTCTTGAGAGAATACCCGAGAATTTTCAATCATCATGCACTGTTAGCCTTCCACCTACACCCCCGGATACAGCCAAACCATCTCGAATAAGTAGTTTTCAGGACTTGCAGCATGTCACTTCGATCGGACCGCCCTCGATCGACACGATCAAACCCTACCCACTTCCTCCTAAGTTTCAATCCAAAAGAGTCCTACAAGAGGACCTCAAGACTCCTGACAACCATGTCGAGCGTGATCCACGTCTTATCCGTCTTACAGGAGTTCATCCTTTCAACGTCGAACCGCCCCTAAGTGAACTATACGACGAGGGATTTCTCACAAGCGAGGATCTTCACTATGTTCGCAACCACGGAGCCGTTCCCAAGTGTGAGGACATTGAAATGCTCGACTGGGAGTTTCAAGTCGAGGGACTTGTTGAGAATCCTATCAAGATGACGGTGCGAGATCTCATCAGCGACTACGAACAAGCCACCTATCCTGTCACACTTGTCTGTGCCGGAAACCGCCGCAAAGAGCAGAACATAGTGCGGAAAACAAAAGGCTTCTCTTGGGGTGCAGCGGGCCTATCAACAGCTCTCTGGACCGGTGTACCCATTGGCGATCTGCTTACCGCTGCGAGGCCGAAGCGCGGAGCCAGATATGTTTGTTTCGAAGGAGCAGACAAACTTCCCAACGGATACTACGGCACATCTATCAAGCTGAACTGGTGTATGGATCCCAACCGAGGCGTCATGGTTGCACACAAGATGAACGGCGAGACACTCCATCCCGATCATGGGAAGCCCGTTCGCATCATAATACCCGGTCAGATTGGCGGGCGAAGTGTGAAATGGCTCAGGAGAATCATTGTGACCTCGGAGCCCAGCGACAACTGGTACCACATCTTTGACAACCGAGTCCTACCGACAATGATCACACCCGAGGCGAGTGCCGACCTACCTGATGTCTGGAAGGATGAAAAGTACGCAATTTACGACCTCAATGCGAACAGCGCCATATGCTATCCTGCCCACGAGGAGAAGATTCCCTTGTCAGATGCTTCAGCTAGCTACAAGGTGCGAGGCTATGCGTACGGCGGCGGAGGAAGACGCATCACCAGAGTAGAAGTAACCCTTGACAAGGGTAAGTCATGGACGCTCTCAAAAGTTCGCTATCCCGAAGACGATTACCGCTTCGCACCGGAAGGCGACACTCTATACGGCGGCCGGGTCGACATGTGGTGGCGCGAGACATGTTTCTGCTGGTGCTTCTGGGAACTCGACATCCCCATGGACAAACTCCGGGAAGCGGACGACATCATGATCCGGGCAATGGATGATTCCATGATGGTTCAGCCTCGCGATATGTACTGGAGTGTCCTAGGGATGATGAACAACCCCTGGTTCCGTGTCGTTATCCACAAGGAAGCCCACGGCTTAAGATTCGAGCATCCCACACAGCCCACCCTGATGTCAAGCGGCTGGATGGAACGTGTCAAGAAGGCTGGCGGGAATCTCGCCAACGGCTTCTGGGGCGAGAAGGTATCGGGCGAGGCAGACGAGGTCGTAGAGCTGGCCCCTGAAAAGGAGATTTGCATGACCAACCCTAAGGTCGACCGCAAGATCACCGCCGCAGAGCTCAAGCAACATGATGGAGAAGTTGAGCCTTGGTTTGTTGTCAATGGCGAGGTCTTTGACGGCACGGCTTTCCTAGAAGGACATCCTGGCGGCGCGGCGTCCATATTTGGTGCTGCCGGCCAAGACGTGACGGAGGAATTTGTAACTATACGTGAGTCCACTCACTTGCCGTACCCCTTCCTTGGCATATACTGAACTTCTCTCAGATAGCGAAAACGCCAAGGCAATGATGCCAAGCTACCACATGGGCACCCTCGACGAAGCCTCCCGCACCGCCCTCGCCGGCGGAGACTCAACAGAGGACGATCCCAGCCGACCTGTCTTTCTCCAGGCCAAGACATGGAGCAAAGCCATCCTCGAGCGCAAAACGGCCATCTCAGCAGACACAAAGATCTTCACCTTCAAGCTCAACCACGACGACCAGGAGATCGGCCTGCCCGCGGGCCAGCACATCATGGTGCGCCTCCGCGACCCGGTGACTCGCGAGGCCATCATCCGCGCCTACACCCCCTTCTCGGACGGGTCGGAGCGGGGCCGGCTCGACGTGCTCATCAAGATCTACCGTGACACCCCGGAGCGCAAGGGCGGCGTCATGACCCAGGCCCTCGACGCTCTCCCTCTCGGCCACTTTGTCGAGTTCAAGGGTCCTGTGGGCAAGTTTGAGTACCTCGGCTGGGGGCTCTGCACCATCGGCGGCAAGCAGCGCCGCGTTGGTCGCTTCATCATGGTCTGTGGAGGATCCGGCATCACGCCCATCCGCCAGGTCCTCCGCGCGGTGCTGCACGATCCCGATGACCATACGCCTTGCCTTGTTTTCGACGGCAACCGCGCCGAGGAGGACATACTCTGCAAGGCAGAGCTTGATGAGCTAGCAGCTGCGAACTCCCAGCGGTGTCGCATCATCCATGCCCTCTCCAAGCCGTCGCCTGCGTGGACAGGTGTGACGGGTCGCTTGAATCAAGCGCTGTATGAAAAGGAGGTGGGCGAGCCAAGGAGTCAAGAGGGCCACGAGTTGGTGCTGGTTTGCGGACCTGGGCCGATGGAAAAGAGTGCCAGGGAGATATTCTTGGGCATGGGTTACAAGGAAGATGATCTTGTCTTTTTCTAAGGCATACGGGTGAGTAGGTAATGAACTTGTGGCGAAAGGTGGGATAGACCCGGTACTGGTGCTGCTTCTTACAATATATCAGGGAAATCAAGAAAGAGCGAAATAAATGGTATCATAGATTGTTTATTATTTGAGGTATAACGAAGCAATCTAAAGCCACAATGGAAGCCCAACACGCAATAGATACAAAATAAGCCAAGGTCTCAATGCTCCCACGCCTGCAAACCCATA
Source organism: Fusarium cicatricum (assembly GCA_021730345.1). Lineage (NCBI taxonomy): Eukaryota > Fungi > Ascomycota > Sordariomycetes > Hypocreales > Nectriaceae > Fusarium > Fusarium cicatricum. Next base: position 100,683 of record JAJODA010000423.1, read on the forward strand.
CCAACTGCCGGACGCTTTTCCCCCAGAGGCTAGAAAACACAAATCCCAAGTCATCATGTCGTGAGGTGATACATAATTCGGTGGTTCAAAGATGAAGAATCATGCTTGATGTTAATGATGGCCTCCTTCTGATCCGCCTTCAGCTCCACCCTCACTTCCCCCTCCGGCGCCGTGGGCGGGATCAGGATAGTAGAAAGCAGCAACAGCAATGGCAACGTAAAGGATAATGAGCAGGAAGCCCTCGAGATAGTTGCTCTTCTGATCCTGGAGGAATCTTCCGACGGTGAGGATGGCGAGGATGAGCATGACGAGATTGAAGATGTCAAAGTTGAGATCCAGGCTCTTGCCGAGGCCCCAGCTGACAATGACGGCCAGGGGCGCGTTGAAGAGGGCCGTCTGCAGAGTCGCGCCAAGGACGTGCGAGAGAGCAAAGTTCATCTGGTTATCCCAGGCCTCGTCGATGGCGGTGAGATGCTCAGCAAACTTCTCGACCAAGGGCACCAGGATGAGGCCCATGAAAGCGTCTGAGACGGCACCGTTCTCAATGACATGCTCGATTTGCATAACCAGAATAACCGCCATGAACGAGACAAGTGCAATGGCAATGGCTAGGGCGATGACACATTCGGTCAGGGTAAGCTTTGCCTTGGCTGCGTCCTTATGCTTGTCGCGATCGCGGTGCTCGTCGTGCTCAAATACAGCGTCGTAGATGCCGTGATGGGTTCGCGCCTGGAAGAAAGCGTAGACCAGGTAGGCAATGATGAGAAGGATTGAGATGATGCGAGAGATCTGCAATGTCTTGTGTTCCATGGCTGAGGCAGATGCTGTGTTTGCAGAACCAAGGCCATGCTCGAAGACAGTTGGAATAGACAAAACAACACCCCTAGTGCATGTTAGTTAAGAGTGCTCAGATCATGGTTGAAACGAACTTACGCTGTTAATAGCAAACCACTTCCCGCCTCGCCAATGGCTTCGCTGAAAGTCTGCTCCTCCTTGAGCATTCCGCCCACGAAGAAGCAGAAGCCCAGACAGAGCACCATGGTAGCGAGGATCGATCCCAGAATAGCAGCCTTTATGACGTAGAACTGGTCTCCTGCGAGGAGCACCATAAACAGGACGATTTCGACAACGGAGCCGCAACTAGAGAGGGCAGTGTCAGTAAGTAAAGGGTTCTGATGACGAGGGTAATAGACATACGTGATCTCTATAAGAACGCCCCACACATGAGGGAACTTTCGCGCGAGCTCTTGACCAGAAAAGCCTATCAGATTGGCACACGGGACCATGGCAATGTAGGCGAGGGTGAAGATGAGAGTGTGATGATCGGGGAGGGCATCTATTCGAGGTTGGTCAGCAACATGATAGCAAGAGGAAAAAGAGAAGATAAAGAAGAACTCACAGCGAACGGCAATGGCAGCAGGAACAACAGGCCAGAAAAGATTACACAGCAAACTCGCTCGGCTCGTCGACTTGAACGAGATATGGCAGAAACGCAGAGGATGAAAGCCCTTGCGGCCACTCTCGCCCGCGGGCTTGACCCAGGGCGTCCTCGTGGTGGCCGAGTCGTCCATGGTTCTGCTTCTTCTGTTCCTCTTGGAGTCGGTGTACGTGTTGGGCACGGGAAGAGAACGGTCGTCAGATTCAACGTGTCGAAGGCTGGAGGGGTTGTTGTTGTTATATGAGCGGCGCGGATGGCGCGTAGGCGGTAGGGAGCGATCTCGAGGCATACTTGGTCAAAGACAGGATAATCTCCGAGTGGCCTATTAATCGAACCTAGATATATACCTTAGTAGAAAAGGCAGACCGCCTCGAAATATGTGGCGGTTTTACACTTGTGGTCGAGATTTGCAAGAGGGATCCAAGCGGCGGTTCTGGGGGGGTCTTGCAGAGGATATAAAGGGACGGGAAGGAAGTTCCCCGTAGCCTGGTTCCTTGTCCAAGGCCAAGCCGTGCGCCATGTGGCATGAAAGAAGCAACCATCCACCCCCTTTCACTACTAACTTATCATGACTACTATACCCAATCAGCGCTGCCAGGTTTCTGTGCATCCCCAGACTCGTCTCTTCAGGTTCTCTCTTAGCCTCTCTCTCACAGTCGACAGGTGCACGTTCTAGGGCGCTTCAGTGGTCTCGGCGCCAAGCTAGCGGCCATAGCGGGCCGGGGGTTAAGATTGCTTGGCTCAAGCTTGGCATTTTCCAAGCTCCAGGGGTCCAGATCGCCAAGGGGCTACGTCACGATGCCCGTTGCTCAGACAAGGATTGGATAAAACTGCCGCCAAATATCCAACGACATCATCGCACTTGTACCATACGCCGCAACAAACGATGTGCCTAGTGCACTCATTTCATCCCTGGTTTGTGCTGTGCGTTGTTGTGTCGATCTCTCCCTTGACGTCGTCTCATCAAATGAGAGCGATATTCTTGTTTTTGGTGCATAACCCTTCCCATTCTAGACCCAAAGCATCCATCCGAGTACCCAAAACCCAAAAGCTTGTTGATAAGAGGCTGAACAGGGGCTGGTTTGAAACCGATCCTTGTGCCGTTCTTCCGTATATCCTCACGCCCTACGCCGTGCTCTCTTGCACACGCGCTCGTCAGGGGGACACCACCACGACCACCTCATAGCATCGAATCCCCGAGCCATCTCTCAAACCCACCTCCGCCTCCATCATCATCTGCCGTTCTAGAACCCCCAGACTTGGCAAAGCCTCCCGTCTTGGCGGCCTCTCGCCTGTCACCAAAAGCCGCTTCTTTCGGCCGTAGAGGCACTGGCTCGGCCATGACCACCGTCTCGATCCCAATCGGAGTGTTCAACTCTGGTCCCATTGGCAGCTCCTCCACGACCACTTCCATGTTCAACAGAGTCTTGAGCACCACCTGGCTTCCCGCCTTGCTCATTACCTCGTTGGCTTGTTTGCACTGTTCAGATGCCACGCATTCCACGCACCCTCGCTCACAGTGACACCCTTCAACACGCTGCAGAGCATCACGCAGTAACTGATCAACGTGGTCGAATGCTTTGGTGCTGATTCCAGACCCTCCTGCGCCGCCCTTGGCGTCGTAAAACGTCAACCGCGCCGGCCGCTTTCGCTGCGTCTCTTGTTTGGCAAATTCCTTTACCGCAGTCTTGCACTCGGTGCGCACGTCGCCGGGCATGCTAATAACAAACGTCGGCAATAGGCTCATGATGGCGTGTTCCGCAGCGTGGATCGCAGCAGCGATATGGAGTCGCCGTTCCTGGAGGATATCAATCGCTTTTTTGGGAACGTCAAGCCACATTCCTTTGCTGAAGCGGATCACGGGCGGATTGTCTACTTGCACCGCGTCCAACACCCGATTCTTCTTGTCCACCTTGAAAAACCCAAACACATTCTGCTGGATCTTGATCGTGCCATAGTAAGCATGCGAGCGTGAGCCTGAAATCGTCCGAATGGCTTCCGTCTCTGTAGGATCAATATCGGTATAGTCACGCTGCACCGTCGTCCAGTCCACCTTGACCCGTTCCACCTTGGCCATCCGTCGATCAGGGAGGAAATCTCGCACAAGATACGGGTTGCCCTGGTGAAGAAAGATGGCCCCATCGTAGATGCTGAAGGTTGCTCTCGAGGCCTCCAACTCTTCCAGCACAATGTTCCGGCCGTTGGTAATGTCGACAATGGCAAAGTGCTCATCCTCCGTGTCTCGAATAGCGACGTACTTTGCGGGTATTGGCCGAAATCGATCGTGGCAATGGTAGAACCCCATCTCATCCCTTATCAATCTCTCATCACAGATTCTCGGCAAGTCCTTGCCGAAATACTTTGCGTCCTCCTTTGGCCGTATCGGCATCTCATATGCCGCGCACTGAATGTGCCCTTCGCGCACCAGCATATTCTCTAGGTCCACCTGCAGCGCGCAGTTGGGTTTCGTAAACAGCTCGTCTGGATTCTGCATATAGTGTTGGTCTGTTGCAAAACAGTCACCAACCAGAATCGACAGCGAGTCCTTGTTGCGGCGGCCGGCCCGGCCACTCTGCTGGCGAAGATTGGCAATGGTATATGGAAATCCCCAGGTCATGACACAGTCCAGGGTGCCTATATCAATGCCGAGCTCCAATGCCGTGGTCGTGACAATCCCCAGCAGTTGTCCCTGAAACATTTCACCCTCAATCCTGCGGCGGTCCTGCGCCGTGTAGCCGCCACGGTAGCCCATCACCAAGTTAACGCACTCAGGCCGTCCCAGCGACTCTAGCTCTTGCCTGATGGCGCTTACAAGCACCTCGCATTGCGCGCGGACCCTGCAGAATGCAATCATTCGCACTCCTCTCAGCATCAGGGCGCAAAAGAGGCGAGCACATTCAAATTTGGCACTGCCGCGGCCGGAAGCAGGGTCGCCAGGGTCCTTGTACGGGGTGTTCCAGCAGAGAAACTCCTTGCGACCAGACGGTGATCCATCGTAATCTATCAGCCGAACATTGTCAAGGCCAAAGATGGTCTTGAAATGCTCTTGCGGATTGGCTACCGTGGCGGAGCAAGATATGAACTTGATGCGTCGGTTCCCCACGGCGGCGCATACTCGCCGCAGCCTTCTCATGATGAATGACATGTGAGATCCCATTTGGCCGTTATAGTAATGCAGTTCATCCACTGGTAGCTGAGGTTAGTCTTGTGAAACAGAAACAGCCCTCACCGAGATGCTTACCAACAACATATTTCAAGTTCTGCAGAAAGGACCTCCAGCGTTCCTCTTGGGGAATAATGGTGATGTGAAGCATATCGGGGTTGGTAAAGATAATCCGGGCCTGCTCCCGGATTGCGTTGCGGTCACTCATCGGAGTATCACCGTCAAAAGTCTCAATCATTGTTTCCTCCAGTCCGGGCATGAACCCCATCATTTCCTTCAAGCTCCGCTTCTGGTCTTGCGCCAATGCCTTGGTTGGAAAGATGTACATGGCCCGAGAGTTGTAGTCCTCCTCGAGGGCGTAGATGACGGGAAGCTGATAGATCAGACTCTTGCCAGAGCTTGTCGACGTTGACACCACGACGTTTTGGCCATCATGCAGACTGTTGAGGGCTTCAGACTGATGTGCATAGAACTGCGTGATCCCCTTCGCGTTGTACAGAGCATTCACTAGGTCCTGGCTCAAGAGAAAGTTGAGATCACCGTATACGGGCTCCTGCTGCTCAAACACCCGATGACCATCGGGAACGATCTGTCCGGTGTACCACGGGCTGTCTTTGAGCTCTTGGACAATGTCGGGTATCGTCTTCCGCTCCTTGGGTATGATCTCAGGGATAGAATCTGGAGCCTTCTCTGGAGGAAAGTCGTCATGTGTAGATGGGGTCGGTATATGGGCTTTTGTCTGTTCATCGAGAGTTTCTTGCGGATCCAGCTTATCCTCGCTGCACTTGTTGAGAAAGACGTTGATTGCGTTTGTAAACTTCTGGTTCCGCCTCTCGATAAGTGTTGTCATCTGCTTCTGGCTAAAAACAGGCATCCTCAGCTGCTCATCTCGCAGTTTCCTGTTGGGCTTTGTCGGTTCGCCTGTCTTGCCTTGTACCTGGCGCTTCAGATCGCCATCGATAAACTCGAGGAAGAGAACCTCTCGCCCCGTAGGCTCGAGTTCCCGGTCACGTTGTCGATCAAGGCTATCCATGCCACTGTAACCGCCCACGGATGCATCATGTACCGGGGCCTGAGACCTCGCTGACTTTCCACTTCTGAAAACATCATCCTTTTCGGCACCTTTGACGTCCAGTTGCAGCATGATCTCGTCCACGTACGCAAAGTAGATGCCCTCGGGACGGAGCGCTACCATCGAGGCGATATCTTCGATCAGTAGGTCTCGCTTCGTGTGGGCTTCCACAGACGATTTTATCGTGTCAAAGGTAGTGGCGAGATGTTTCCGGGTAGTGCAAAAGGTGTAGACAAGGTTGAGTGCCCGATGTGTTCGTTCGAGTTGCTTGAAGGCTTCTGGCCATTCCACAACGCAGGGTGTCACGAAGCTGCTGGCTTCTTTCTTGAGGATCGGTCTCCCTTTACCCCCTTTTCCGCCTCGCTTGGATCCCGAGTTGCTTGAAGGATTAACAGTCAGGCCCCCTGAAGGAGTCGCCCCGTCTGAGTTACGCTTGCGTTTCCCTTGACGAGAGGAAGTGGATGGCCCATTAGCCAGGCCAGGCCCATCAGGGTCTGACATTGTGAGAGAAAAGCTATGGCATACACAGAGACCGGTCGATGGCAAAGATGTAGAGACCAATCGTCGAATGTGGGATTCCTTCTCTTTTGGCAGACGTAGAAGCCGTGAAAGTAGCGACGTCATCCAAATTGGAATAGTCGCGGAATTGACGCCAAATCACGTGTGGCCGTGAAACCGATATTCCAAGTGATGATGTTTACTATAGCTTTGCTAGGGGACTGCTCTGCTATGCCAACGGTATTTGATAATTTTGATGCTAGGTTCTATTAAACTAACATGACAGACTTCGATGTAAGATGCGTATATTGACATGACTAAGTAGGTACGACTGCAATGACCAGCACACAGCTGTGTTTCATCTTCGGTCTGCCTGCTCCAAGAGACCGGGGACTCGTATCAAAGGCTTCTTCCCAAAGCCCTGCGATGCTCCCAGCTGCTATGTATCCATAACTCTATCCATGGCGCCATCGTTGACCAAAGCTAGGGAGCAACCAGATTCACAACTCTTCTGTATAAACATGCCTGTTCCAAGCTTGGCAGCGGCCTTATATCCTTCAGGCCCGTCTGCCCTGTCAGTCGCCTCTTGACTGGCACATGGCCTCGCTGGCTTTCCTTGCGGCTGTTCTCTGTAGATCCCTCATTCGCGAACCCGTAGAGGTAGGGTTTCATGATCGGGCGCCGCATCATTATGGGCTCCGCGTGCTATCCGAGAATTCCTCCTGCGACAGCGCCTAGCTGCTCTGGAGTTCTCTTTGAATGATGCCGATCTCGTTCATAAAGCTCTTGGCATTAGCAGCCGTCATCTAAGCACATTTATCGTTAGTGTCACCGCACGTAAAAGAGTTTTTGGCGTGGTTACTTGCCCGCATCGTAATGCTCACTGGCTTCGCCTCTTCACCCTCAAAAGCAGTGAACAAGATGGCCACAGACTTGAGTGAAGCCTTTTCTTGGAACTGCATAGCAGCCACTAGCGCCGTGTTCAAAATGACTCGATGAGTCTGGTCCTGTCGCATCAAAAGACGAGCGACCTTGTGCCCATGAGAGCCGCCTTCGGTTTCAGGGTCGTCAACCTCCAATGCTGAAGCGTCGAAGGACCCGGGAACGACAGCACCGTTCTCGTCGTATTCCACACAGGCCTGGGGCACGTTGATCTTCAGCATACCCGCTCCTCGCTCTTTCCAGCCTGCTTCCTTGTCGTGATAGAACATTTTGGCTCTCACAGATAGGACTGTTGCCTCGCCGGCTTCGCCATCGTTCACCTCGACTAGGCGCTGTTAGCACAGGGGTCGACAGACATGACAAGTTAACGACCTACCCTTCTGGAGTTTCAACCTTTTCTTCTCGTCCGACTCCTTCTCCGGCGACAGAGCTCGCTCGGCATCCTCTGACTTCTCGTTATCGTCTCCATCCTCATCCTCGTCCTCACCGTCCTCGCCATCGCTATCGGGAGCACCAAAAGGCTTCGCAGCTTTATCGGAAGCGGGTGTTGGTTTTGCCGGCGCCGCAAAGCTCGAGAGAGACTTGTTGCCCCCCAGGACGGAGCTAAAGGTGCTTCCACCGAATGCGCTTCCAAAGCCATTAGCACCAGAAGAAAGACCTGCAAACGGCGATGCGCCGCTGGAGCTGCCAAAGGTCAGTTTAGGCGCCGGGGCGGCTGGCTGCTCAGTCGAGGTGGGAGGAGGAGAGGCAAATGAGCTAAGCGAGGGTTTGCCAGCGGCAACAGAGCCAAACCCGCTGCCACCCTGAGAACCACCCAGAGAAGCAAATGGTGAAGTCCCCGAGGACAGCTTGCCAAAGCCAGAAGAGGAAAAGGCGCTGGCAGTTGTCTGTGGTTGGGCCTTCTTGGTTGGCGATTTGCCTGCCTCGGTCTCCTTGGTCGTTTCCTGGCTCGAAGCAGCTGTTGACGTCTACAAGAAAAGTCAGTTGTAGCCCCAGCACTATCCAAAGGTAGCATACCAAATCAGCCTCGTTGTCCTCGTCGCGATGTCGCTTCTTCTCGGGTTCTAGTCGCGAGGCCCTGTCCTTTGCAGAATCTGTCGACGCAACACTGTTCGCATCGGTATCCTCAGCCTCTTTGCTGCCCTCAAGCTGATCATGTGCGCGCTTCTTCTTGGGCGACGCAACCTGGTCCTTCAGATCGGTATCGGGCGCATCAGAGGCATTGACGGCCGGTGTCGCAGTACCAGAGCCCTCTGTGGAAGGTGCTGTGTCGGAGATGGACGACTGCTTGAGCTCACGGCGGGCGGAGCGGGTCTCGGCGTCTTCCTTAGTCTCGATATTGAGGGGTTCGTTCTTGGGACTGGCGTCTGGAGCGTCGTCGGACATGGCGGGCTGGCTGTGCGGCGGGCGGTTTGGCGTGATGACGGCGGGATAGACGAGGTGGGCACGAGGCTACTGGGAACAGTTTTTATGGGCGGCGCTCTCAGCTGTCGGTTCGTTACTCGCCAAAAGTAAAGAAAACACGAGGCGAAAGAGGATTTTTGCGCGTGTTTCTTGAAGGACGGTGTTGCGGCTTCAAGGTTGTCTGAGTTGGGTCTTGTCAATGCTAGAAGTTGGCGGTTGAGGACTAAGGTAGAGCGCTCTCCTCCAATCAAGGACATTCAGAATCGCCGATGTCAAAATAACCAAAACTAAACTAACCTAGCCTTCACCGCCCGCCCACGCCAGAAGGAGGGGTAAATAAATGATCCATCCTGGCCCCCAAAGCGAAGATACAGATGCGTCAAGGCAAAAGACAGCCGTTTAGCCTTGTGCATTTCTATGTATAAATGTTTGTTTCAGAGACAAAGGAAGCAAGACAAGGGGACGGAAGCAGGTCTTTGTCCTTAGCGGCCAGGGCGTCTCGGTGCCTTGCCTTAGTCGGCTGCCCGTGGCTGTGGCATGGCTCACATCGCCAATCTAGGTACAAGCCGGCAGGGATTCTAGCGATGCTTGGTCTCTTGGATCCTTGGGAATAAGTCGCCGGGGAACGCGGGAGACAGGGCGGTTTAGTGGACTACTCGGCCTATACAACACCTATATAAGCGTGTTGCTTTCAAACAGCGTCATGACAAAGATGCATGCCTGTCGCTTTTGTCGCCGAGTCCGGACAAAGAGTGGGTGTCACATTTGCATATCGTGGCCCGCCAACATGCGTTGCGCCCCTGAGGAAAACCTGCCCATGTTTCACTTTCCGATTCAAAGGTACGAGATACAAATTTCCACTGAGCGGCTGAAAGTTTCGAGTGTCGTCTGACGATACTCGCCCGCCCAAGTCCAAAAACACCGTAATTCTAGTTGGAAATCCCTTCCATAATAAGTAAAAGTACATTGATTTGACATCGACTGTTTTACCCTCCCGCATTCGAGGACTGTCTTTTCCGTGCTCCTAAAAACGTCATGACTTGGATCGAACACCCTCCCAGTACGGAGCCATGATCTAGCTGATGAAGCACAGGCAGCCCAAGCCGAGGTAGAAGACAAGCAGCGGGTAGACGGCAATGGCCACTCGGTTCTTGACGACGCCGCTGCCACCCAGGATACTCACGCCGGCGGCGAGGGACCAAGCGATCAGGATAATGTAGACAGGGATGCGAGCAATCCAGTGCAGACCCAGGGCCGACATCATGGCAGCGAGAACAAGAGGGAACAGCGTGTAGCCGATGATGCAAATGCTTTGGGCGAAAGAGCTGCATGACAGGTTAGCGACACAACGAATGGAGAATGGAATATGAGCAAGACTTACATGTTACCTCCCAGCAGCTTGATCTGCAACGTCACAACAGCTTCGCCTAGCCAGATCATGGCAAAGACGCCGCTGAAAACCGCATCTTTCTGGTCAGCGCGAGCAGTGAAGCTCAGCAAAAGACTCAGGAGCAAGCAGAAGATGAGGGGACCCCAGAGATCCCAGTCGCGCAGGCCAGGGGTCATGTTGCTCTGGAGCAGAGCTTCAGCATCCACCATCCGGCTGGCCAGCCCCGTGAGCTCTTCTCTTGTGCCCGAGATGCCAGCACCGCGGATGTTGGAGTAGGCGCCACGCAGGCCGCCCTCGGCATCGAACATGGTGCCGCCCAAGAGGTATTTCGGATACAAGACTTCCCTCAGCTTAGCCCAGACGGCGAGCAAGTCGCGGCGCAGCGTATCCCATACGGTCTCGTCAATCGTGTTTTGAGGGGCTTGTCGGTCATCTCCGGGGATTCGAGAGGTCAAATAACCTTCGTTGAGAGGTGCCGATGATGAGCTAGAGCCGATGTTGCCTGTCAAGGGCTGGCGGGACGAATTGTTCGTAAGGGGGTCGTCGAAGTCGTTGAGATCGGCTACGATTGTGTCAGCTTCAGTGAACTCGAAGAGATTGAACAGCCTGTAGTGCGAGCAGTCTTGAAAAGAAGAGCCATACCATCATCGGGGTCGATCAAGTCATCGTCGTCCTCCAGAGGTGGGTTGGCATAGTGCCCTTGAGCCCTCGACGCGGCCATGGTTTAAGCTGTTTTGGGGGGGTGATGGATGGGATTTGGTGGCGAAGCGCAGTTCGAAGAAGGGCGCAAATCTATTGATGAGGGCTCGAAATCGCCTCGTCGTCTTGGTTGTCGTTGCGGTCGGCGTGCCAAAAGCGTCGTGTTCTTTGACAGAGGTAAACGTTGCTGGGCGTGAAGCTGACGTATCTCCAACTGCGAAACTTCCACGGTTGCCTCTCACCCCTGGGAGAGAAGTGGTCCAAGCTTCCAACTCGTCACAGCCAATCACAAGCGCCCGCCTGCCCAAATGGGATGCTGGTGGCACATCCCTTGAAATGCGTGCGACCTCTCAGTCCGCGATAGATTCGTTTTAGGTAATTAGTAGGTATAATGATGGATTCCCCTTGAGCAGAGGCCTACCTGGTGGGATCACTGATTCAAGAGCATTTCTTTGTATTTCATCGGGAAATAGTAAAAAGACTATACGAATCTCTGGTACTCCATAGACATGAACCATCTCCAGCATCAATACCGTCTTCATTTGCAGCCAATATTATCCAGATAGCCCGCACAAAGTATAAAGAAAAAGCCAACGGACTACCAAGAGATTGAATACTAGAAGAGACAGCTTCTTCTTTCACCCTTAAACATAGCCTCACTGTATCGGCACAAATACCAGAATAGAGGCATCACCAAGCATGCATGTATTTCTCTCCAAGTCAAACTCGGATTTAAGCCTAAAAGCACAAGATTATCATTTTCTGCTATCGCTTAACATCATGGGTATCTCGGACAATGGCTAGAGGTCATATGCTTGCAACAAAAAGCGCGCCCTTTCCCCATCCGTCCAATTTTCCCATAATCCAACTGTTCCAGAGCGCGGCAAGACCAAGACATCAACTTCTATACTCAATACGTATCATGAATTATTTTCCAAATCTCGTCGCTTCCCTCCACACCCCGTGGCGTCAAGTATGTTCTTTGCTAATAGTTGCATTAAGCCCACCGATAAGGTTGGTGTTGAGGATCCTCGCTTGATGACGAGGGTATATGGGGGTTCGCTAACGAAAGGTGCCCGTTATTCCACTGGCTCAGGGGTGGAAGTGTCGTTGAGCCCAGGTAACTTGGTGAGCTCATCTGTCCGGGACTCATCTGGCCCCTCTGAAAGTGGTTATGCGTGAATGCCTCTTGGTTGTGATGCAGGGCCGAAGGCTGTGAACCCCATACGTTTTCATAGCCGTTAGCTGAACTATTCTCGTAGCCCGAGCCTGCCGTGCCATTGTGTCTGAATCCATCCAGAGGGAATCCTCTTGGGGCTGTGTCCTGCTGCATAAATTGCTGTTGTCGCTGTTCAGACTCCCTCGCCCAGCGTTGAGCGGCCTGGTTCTCAGGACCCTGGTACGAGGTTTGCGCACCGACGGGATCCCAGACTGGGAGACCGTCGGGGGGCTGTGACTCTCCCATGGGCTGACCGCGGCTGTAAGAAGCAAGGTTTCCATTGATGCCCACCACGGCCCAGGCAAAGACGGCAACATCCCTGATGGACCTCATGAGCTGGTCAAGTGGTGGCCCCCCAGCAGCTTTAACGCTTTCTCGTAAAGGCATGTAATGCGGCAGCAGTGGAGGTCGGAAATTATATAGTGATTCTGGTGAGTACTGAGGATGGATGGGTTGCTGGGCCCAAGGGGCAGCAAAGAGGCCATTGTCGAGATGCATCGGCATTAGAGGAGGGTGGAGGTTGGGTATCTGAGGTCTTGCCCGGCGTAGGATGACAACGAGACCGTCGGATGTGCACGAGACGACAGCCTCCAGCTCGACAGAAGGGGCTAGCCGTGGCCTCTGCTGGTTGCGGGCTCTTCGAGGGGTGGGAGGTTCGGCGAGTATTGGGGAAGGCGGCGTTGGGGGGGTTCGATGTGTCTCGGTCTGAGATGCCGAAGTCATGGCTAATGAGCTCGTCGTCCGCGATTCGAATGACGTCTCGTTTATGCAAGAACCACTGTCTTGCATTTCGACATCCGGCTCGACCTTTATCGGGGGACTTGGCTGCTGGTTCGAGTCAAGGTCCATGGCCCCATCCAATTTGACGCCGCCCCCTTCAGAGTCGCTTGAGCGTCGACTTTCAGGTAAATGCGACTTCCCTGGTGCTTGAGATCCACGACTAACTGCACCCTCTCCCTGGCATGGTACTTCAGCCTCGCTTTCCTCCTCATGCTGGTCTTCCTCTTCCTCCTGACTGCCTTCCTCGTCGCTCACTTCGTCCTCGAAATCCTCTGGCCGTCTAGGATCTCTCGACCAGAAGCGCAGGTAGGCAATCGAGTCGTTGGCTTTGGCGCTTTCGAGGCATTTGAAGGCGTCGTCTAGGGAGCTCTCTCGTATACACTCATAGAAGCTCTTGTGTTGGACCTGGTCGGCGGAGACTCCTAGAATAGACGCAACGGCTTCTGTAGCGAACATAACAGTCAAAGTCCGGGTGAATCGATTCAATATGAGGGCCGCTCGAGGCTCGCGCTCCACAGGTTGCATCTTGAATTTTGGTGATAGATGCTCCAGCATGTGGTAACGTGGGTCTCTCGGCGAGCACGAGAAGAGGCGGCGAATTTGAGGAGCTTCAATGGCACGCCCTACACTTCCAGTTAGTCTATGACAGTAAACTTCGAGAAGGACCCAGGTAGTCCAGACGAGGGACCCGAATGAGGGACATACTCTCGCTTTTCTCGCCGCGGCGGTAGATACTAGTGCAAGCAAAGAGAACATCGTGGACAATGGTGAAGCAGCACTCGCAGCTTATCCAACGGCCATCGCGGGAGATGATACGAGCATAGTGCAGGACGGCAGCCTTGTCCAACAGGACGCCACGACTGTGGACAGATCGGGCAAATGGTACTTCATCTGGGTGGAAGTAGTCGAAGCTGGACCTGCCGAGCACCTCATGTGGAGCGTATCCAAGGATATCGACAATAGACTCAGAAGCATAGAGGATGTTCGCTTCCGGTGTCAAGTCTTTGCATGAAGCGTTAGAAATACGGCACGATTGGAGCTTGAGGTGGCCGTGGCGACTCACTATGTATTGTCATGAAAGTCTGCTCCATGGGAAATGGCGGCGCAGGAGCAGCGAGCTCCGCAACGAGGTACTGGTCTGGCTGATGAGGTTTCAACCACGCAGATAAAAGGACGTGTTTGTAGAATATTGATTTTGATCGATAGTTCTCGGAGGAGCAAGCCTGGAACTCAAACAGGTCAAGGTAGAGCCGAAGTCGAGGGAGGCTTAGAGGGGTAGTGTAAGTAAGTGTTGAAGCTCCAACCACGGATATGTATAACTGGCTCACTCAATAATGTTCGTTCTTGGCGTCAACTCCAAGAGTGGATCCGGCCGGCAGTAGGTCCTAGACCAGCCCAAAGGCTTTGGGTGCTAAGAGCGTGGCAGGGGGAGGAGGGTTTATTACGGCGAGAGTGAGAGTGACAGGGGCACGACAACTGGCGGCCGAGACCCCGGATGACGCGGGAAAAGGAAAGGGGACCAGATGCTCAAGGCGACAAAGCAAGGGTAGACGCCTTCGGGGGTGTCAAAGGTGGTGATTACTGATCTGTGGCGGTGCGGGTTGCGGATTGCGGGTTGCGGGTACGGGGAGGTTGGTGGTGGACGAGGGTGACAGGTCAGGGGATGTCGAGTTGTCGAGTCGAAAAGGTCTTGGCTGATGATTTGTACAAGGCGACGGAATGTTGTTTTGCTTTCTTCCCACAATGGAACGCTTGAAGAAACAGTGAAAAAAGAGACGACAGTGAGTTTATGTGTTTCGCGCTTGTGCGGGCAGCAACGGGATGACGGAGGTCTATCCAGTTCTAAACTGATGACGACCGGGGTAGGGACAAGACAGACGCGGAGCTGAAGAGTATCCGGAGACGAGGAAGAGAAGAGCAAGTCAGAGAGCAGCGAGATGAGGCTCGAAACAGGGAGTGAAAAGTGAAAAATGAGATGTCGGTCGTAACTTGACCAGGGAGTGCCCGACCGAATGAGAAGTGAGAAATTGCGGTCGCGGAATTGTGCAGCTGAAGTGCAGGGCAAAGAGAGTCGAATGGGAACGTCGCACACCTTGAACTCGAGGTCTGAGTCTGCGGTATGCACTTCTTCCTGTCTCGTTATCCCGTTCTCTTTTCGTGTGCTTTGAACAGCTTTGGTTAGTCCTGATGCTGTGGCTTCTCTTGGGAAGACGACCAACTGCAGCCCAGAATGACAGCGTCGAGAAAACGTCTGAAAACGCCTTTAACGACAAGGTCAGGCAGGTATCGTCACCGAAGCATAGATGGCCAGGTTCAGGTTCCGCTCCCAGCCATGTACTAGGTAATGTACGCAAGCGCTCGCGCGCGTTTCGTGCAAGGTACAGTCCACAAAGGCACACAATGGCACTTGCAGCGATTATCAGAAACCCCGACGTTTCTCGGGCGCACAGTCAATCGGGCCTGGATCATCGACTCGACAGCGGACTCGGTGGAGACTGTTGGAGCCTCTAGAGGACGGCCAGAGGCTGCAGTGCAGGGATATTTGCACTTCTTCGTGGCTTCACAAACGAGGGGTGTCAAGGATAGGCTTGAGAGTGGAGGGCGGGGATGTTCAAGGTCCCATCAAGATGCGTCGTGTTGTGTTGCGTTGCGTTGGGAAAAGCAAAGAAGCAATCAATCAACGGCGGTGGAAGGCAACGCCAGTCCGGGGCCAAGCCAAGGAGCGAGCAAAAGAAAGGTTCAGGCAACGGGCTGCCTTGTTGGGCAACAATGGGAGAGATGGATAATAATAAGACGAGATTGAGCAGCGATAATTCGATGGCTTCTCCTCATGACCCGAGGCGAGGTCCGTGCTAAGTAGTTGTTGATTCATTCAAGGAACCGACTTTTTTTCACTTTGGTTTTGGCGTTGATGGAGGGGGATGAGCAATGACGTTGAGCAGAATGACGAGAGAGTTGACGGAAGTGGTTAGGCCTATCATGACTTGGAGGGGCGGCCTAAGAACCGCCGATGTTACAGTAGACGACACATTATATTGACTGAGATCGCGACAACAGCAAACAAGCATAGCCATCGAGGCTGCGAAGGAGGAAACGGGCATTGGGTTGGCAATTCCGCAATTCCCTGATGGTGATGGTGATTATGATGCTGCTGCTGCTGCTGCTGCTGAATGGTGCTCGAACTCCTCTTCACTGAATGCAGATCATCCCGGGATGAAGCTTGCGACTCCAACCGTTGAGAGGCAACGGGAAGAACGGGGCGAAGGAACAAAGCGGAGAAACACAACCTACCGTATCTTTGATCTTTCGGTCAAGGTCTCCCGCCGCATCTTTACGATGCATCTGCATCTTACACCGCATTCGACGTGCAAAGCTGGCGTTGTTGGGACAAGCTGACAAGCAAGCAGCAGAACCGCCAGGGATGCAGCATGTTCAGCCGGATGGGGGCATGGCAAGGTAGCACAAGAATGACACACGCAGAGCTTTCTTTGTCTTCTTTGTTTTCTTTGGCCTCGCCAACAGCCGTCGGGATGCTCGTCAATCGGGGACATATGCCTGTTCACGATCTGGTCATCCCGGCTGCTCTCCCTCAATCTTGTCATCGAGAGTTCTCTCACTTGACAAGACCCTTGGCGCCGTAGACATGCTCTCCATCGTCCCCGACGCCTCAATGCAACATCGTCACCCGGCCTCGACGCCGAGACCCCAAGGATGCTGAAGGCGCGGCATCTCCTCGGCTGACGGCGCCTCACCCGTAACACGGCGGATCCTCTTGGGAAACGGGCTAGACGGGTCGCTGATGCCGGCATAGAGGTAAGGTTGTAATATGGAGTATCGGTTGCACCAGTGAACCTGGACTAGTCAGGAAGCCGTCGCGAGCACGTTCCAGCATTCCTCTTATTAGACGCTACGTACCGTGCCTTACAAACCACGAGTAGAGCCGGTCGTGTTCGTCTTCCCCTGACATGATCGACGCCCAGGTTGTCAAAGACACGGCTAGCACCGTGAGGCTTGGTCCATATCCACACTCAAGCCCGTTGTCGATTCAGACGTGGCGGCTCAGATCGGACAAGACGGGCTTTCCGAAGTTGTCAATATTAAAAACGGCCTAGCTTGCGGTTATTCTGCTAGACAGTCTTGACAAGCGGACGTGCCTGAGCTGGCAAGAGGCTAGAAGACTTGGAGTTCAACAGATGGACTTGCCTTGGTGCTGTGGCACAGGATTCGTCCAGTTATCCAGCCTGCAGAGACCATGATACTCACCTTGTCACTCCTCAGATCCATGAACGAGACGAAATAAGATGGCGCAGGGAGCCATTGTTGACTGAGATGTAGACCACCGCACTCAGATTTGACGTGCTCATCTGCTCAGATATCATAATAGATCCGGATCGGAATATGTAGATGAGATCTGGCACGCGGCCGTACGATGCTGTCATGATGTAGGTGACATTGATGCAAGTCGATAATCACCAGCCCCATGCCCCTTGCTCCTCGTCCGTGAGGCTCATGGGGGCTGATTCCACAGGTGCTTTGCTGTAAAGCAACCATTCATTGTTCGTGGCCAGATGTCGAAACTGTAGCCCAAGCATCAGAATTGTGATGAACACTGGACGCGCTATCTGCTGGATTCTCTCTTTATCCCGTCCCTTCAAACAACCATGGAGCCATGGCGCGAATATCTTATTCTTATCAACGACAAGGGTCTCGAGACACTGGCTGAACAAGGTGGATTTGGACTCGAAAAGTGTCTTGTGTGTGATGTGACGGTAACAAACAGAACCATAAGTAGGCAAGCCAAGATCAAGGGTCGGGAGGAAAAGCTCCAGATCTCATTTGAAGTCACAGCTTCTTCAATGATATGTATCCATCGTGCCATTCAAGGTAAGACCAATGGCATGGGGCTCGAGGCGCTAATTTGCCGACATTTGCTGCAGCATCTCAACGGCAAGGGCGACTGGGCTGGGGCCGTTGCTTTTGGTGGCACCTGCCCGCTGGAGCTAGCTCAGCTTAGCTGCCTTAGTTCGCAGCGCGCCTTAGCGAGCGAATCTAGAGCCGGGCAATTCCCTCAGGGCAGGTACGGAGGGAGCCACGGAACGCCTAAGCCAACTAAAGATTAGCCTATGTAGCCCTCCACTTGCCGCTGTTTCTTTGGCGAACAATATCCGGCCTCATTCTCAACCTCGCGCATCGCGTCGCTTGTTTTTTTGGTCACAGGGTCCTCGACAGGGGAGACAATCATTCTTCATTCTTAGCCAGGTCCGGACATTCACGAATCGGATTTCAGCGGGCCTTGGATTGTCCTGCGTGTTTCGGACAAGGCCGCTCTAGTTTCTCCCTGGCAGCCTGGGTGCTCTCAGCCGTCAACCTCTCTCAACCTTTGGCGCCAAACAGACATCCGCCGACCTGCGTATCTGAAAGAAGCAAGGCATTCGTCCCCAGATGCCCCGTACTCTCTGTCTCGGTACATGACATATCTCCGCGATCCGATCAACGTTCAGGAGCACAGCCTGTAACGGCTATTGCCGTTTACCTGGCTTGGCAACATGGCCATAACCGACGAGAATGCTTTCGAGCTCCCCAAGCTACGACTATCGTTTGGCTTTGAGGTGCGTTTCTTTCTCGATTGTATTATCTCCACTCCAGATTTCCCGAGCTGACGGAATATGCTTGTAGAACGACACGGAGTTTCTGGAAAATGACAACATTGCAGGTAAACCACCCCTCGTCTTAACATGCTGCTTCCCGTGTAGTTATAAGAATGCCTACTAACCCGAAGGCTGTTCTCCTCGACTTTCAGAATTTTTCGACGTCAAGTTCTGTCCTTATCAGCCGTTAGACTCTAATCCCGTGTTTGCCGCGGTTAGCAAAAAGCATGTTAGTCTTCCCAAGGCAACCTCACTCGCCATCAACTCTGAATACTTATTCATATAGGTTGTTATCTGCTCGCTATCCCAAGACCCAGGTGACGCCAATCCTTGCGAGGTGCTTTCGGTGATAAGAGATGATGATGTGGGTTTTCGTTACGTTTCTTGAATTGCGTTCGCTCAATAGCTGATTGTTGGTCAGGTTGAAGCTTCCGCCTGCTGCTGCACATGGACGAAAGATCCCGTTACTGGTGCTCCCTATATCTGCATTGGCGGAGTTGATGCCACGGTAAAGATCTATGATGTTATGAGCGGCAAGCTTTACAGGGTAAACCCCATTTATAGTATCCTACATGACCACGACCTATACTGACTTTGCCCGCATCAAGTGCTTCACTGGCCATGGAGGTGTTCGTCTATCCGCCCTTGACTTGCTCACACATGAAGTCATAAACTCACGCAATCTAGGACGTCAATGACTTGGCAACTTCGCCGGTCAACCCATCCATTATCGCTTCGGCTTCGGGCGATACAAGTGTCCGTGTCTGGAGTCTTGATCCAATCCACAGCAAACGACCCTGTCTAGTCATTCTCGCCGGCGAGGGTCACTCTTGGGATCTCTTGAGCCTGGTAGGCATTTCTAAGATTCTTCTGAGTTGGTGTCGGCAACAACCACCCGTCCTAACTTGATGCAGGCTTTCCATGACACTGGTCGATACATCCTATCTGCTGGCCACGATCAAATCATCAACCTGGTAATGCTTCATTCAACCTGACATGGCTACCAGCAACACTGACTTGACCAAGTGGACACTCCCCGACCTTCCTACCGAGCCCGTCACTACCCCTATCCGCGTTCATTACCCTCACTTCTCGACATCGGCTGTGCATAGCGGTATCATCGATTGGTAGGTCTACACTAGCCCAGGGGATCCTATGGCTAACCGCATGTAGCGTGGCATTCTATGGCGATTGTATTTTATCCAGAGCATGCCACGACAACGTCATCGCCCTCTGGAGAATCGAAGGCTTCACATCAAAAGGTCCGCCTCCGCCTCAGAGCATAGCTCCGACGGCTCAGACTACCGTACAGGCTAATTACGACGAAGCAAGCCGTCTAACCCGCTCAGCCTTTGTTCCCACAATCTCACCCCAGTGCCCGTCTCAGTACACCATGCTGCTGCAGTTCCATACCCCCAACTGCGGCCCGCAGTTCTTTATGCGCTTCAAGCTGCTTTTCGTACCTGACCAGCATCCCGTGTTGGCGTTTTGCAACGCCGGCGGCAATGTGTTCTTCTGGGACTTTGAGCGACTGACAGCGTACCGCGATTTCATGGAGGCGCTCAAAGACCCTAATCGAGACAAGAGCAAGCATTTGCCTCATCCAACGTGGTTGAGGCCTATAACCCGTCGCCAGAAGCCGGACGGAAACAAGTCTCGACATGGAGGCGCTGACAAGGACACACCGGTTGGCAGCCAAAGCAATGTCTCTAAACCGACCGAGGAAATCGGCGAGTATAACGCAGAGACTCTGGAGACTTGGGCGTCAAGATACAGCCAGGAAGACCCCCACGAGCCCTTGAAAGCACATAAGACAGAGTCTTCATCGGCCAACTTTGTAGGGAGGCAAGCGGCCTGGAGTCCAGGAGGAGAGTGGTGTGTAGTGGTGGGAAGCTCGAATACCGCGCTGGTCCTACAACGCTGGGCCAACAAAGCCCCGGCAAAGGCGTCTACTCCCGCCTAAACCTTTTCCACACAAGAAAATTGAGGCTACTTGACCTAGTTCTAGAGCCCTCTAATAGGGAGACTCGAATACAGCGGTATGGAAGTATCTTGTTCAGAATCATCAGAAGGTCTCAGGACAGCCAGAGCAGCTTCGTCTAGTTCGCCGCCGTAGGTGACGATCTTTTCTATCGCATCCCTCGCCCGTTGCTGTTCTATCTGTCTTGATCTCTGGGCTTCTTGGAGCTTGCTGGCGGAACTAGGTCCCATAGGAAGGGCCAGGTCGGCCATATAGAGCGAGGCCATGGCGCGTAATCGAAGATAGTGTTGGTTTCTCGAGTAGGGCAGATCCTGCATCAGCACGTCCATTCTCTTGGTGATGTCTTGCATGGCAGCTAATGCGTGGAATCGAAGCTCCTCTTTTCTCTGCACCAGACGGGCCTCATGATTCTCGGTATCATCACTGCCGAAGCTGTCATCATGGCCGTAGGAACCCCGACGAGATTTCTCCTCAGCCTCATGCGCCGCACGCTTCAGAGCTAGGAGGTGCTCGGTATGCGCGTTGTAGATCTCGCAGCTCAGTAACGCAAGCCAAAAGTCCAGCGCCGAGACGGTCCGCGGGTGCTTGTAGTCGTAGGGATGCTGCTGGATCAAGGTATCGAAGTAGGCCTTCACCTTGTTCATGTTGGCGGCACGACCCCATCTCTCCATGTGCTCGCCCTCGGCATCAGAACAAGGCTGCTCGCCCTGCCGCATGAGAATCTCGCCGCCAATGGCCCAGAGGTTGTGGCGGCGGATGTCAGCTGGAAGCCCTGACGGCCGCAGCTGGAGGAGAAGGCCGTAGGCGCGAGACGCCTTTTCTATTTCTCCCCTATCGAGGAAGTGATGCGTGGACTGGAGAAGGACTTGGAAATGGCCTCCGAGTCTGCGCTGAGGAGTCTTGTTCTTGGTAGGCGCTGCTGCTGCTTCAGCTTCTGTTTCTTCATCACCCTCCGTCTCAGCCTCGGTCTCGGGCTCGACACTGCGGCTGGCGGGACCACGGCTGAGGCCGCGGTGAGGAAAGTCCGGGATCTCCTGGGAGGGATCCGGGTCCGTGTCGGAGAGGCCGGCGATGGCGAACTGGGCGACGATGCTGGGAGGATGGCTCAGAGGGTTGATGGAGTCGCTCGGGAGGTGAGATGGAAGGGAGCTGGGAAAGTCGTCATCTGCGGCAAATATTGGTCTCTTGCGTTTGTTGGATCTGCTCTGCTGTGAGAATGAGGGGGGTTCTAGAAGAGACATTTTTGGTGGTTGAGTCAAGGTGTGTTGTTGATGAGTTGCGAGGTTGAATTCAGTCAGGTCTTGAAGTCCATAGAAGTGCCCCACCAATATCGCTTTCTCAGGTGTTTGCATCAACGGGCTCAGTACGATGCATTATTGGGTAGGCACTTGAGGGGCAAACATGATGAGCGACTATGTGATAAGGGATGGAGAACATTGAGCACATCGGAAACACTCTCACCGTAGGGTGCGTGTTGATGCAAAGCGGATATCATGATAAAGAACAAACGTGACCCTAGAGCCGACGAGTAGGGACGAATCCGAGCTTCAATACTCATTTCTATTGACCCAACCAAAAACCCAGTAGCAGCATCACGTATATACACATCATTTCCTCTAGTTTTACAGGGACTTTGGCCCCGGGGCCGCTCAGGTTCGGTTAAAGTACGTCCACTGGCCCTCGACGGGCTGCTCGTCGAGGTCCTCCCAGCTGCAATTGACTGTCAGTACGGGCTTCAAGTTGAGCTCCGGCAGGCAGCGCGGATAACTTACACCTTAGTCTTCTCCATGGTTTCAACCAGCTTGAGCTCGCCCTCGGCGACCTGGATGACCTCCTCGATGAGGCCAGCGCCAATCTTTTGCTCGAGCTCCGAGATCCTGCGGCGGGAATTTTGTCAGCTACTCGATACACCTGCAATAATTCGGTGGGGGGTAGACGTACTGGTCGGCGGTCAACTGCGGCTCATCTTCCCACTCAACCTTCTCGTGGTCCTCGAGAGGCTTGCGCTCCGCCCAGACGACCTGGTCCTTTCGCTCCTCGGCCGTACGGATACCCTCGTACTCAGGGCCCTCGTCTTCCTCACCGTTCCACTCCTCGAGCCGGATATCGCCCTCGTCGTGCCGGCGGCCCACCACAAAGATCTTGTCACCGAGCTTGACGGTGTGGGCCTCGCTGCCGTCAACGCGGCCGCTGGCAACACGGAACTGCGAGGCGTTCTTGCTGACGAGCTCCTTGGCGCGGGCGGCCCAGGCCTCGTAGCCCGGGGGCTGGAGTTTCTCGACGAGGGACATGCGGTGC